>JAXIVJ010000693.1:62500-192079 GCA_036785665.1 Chirona hameri | reverse complement strand
TCGCTCGACTGAGCTTCAGCGGCAGCAGCAGCGGCGGCTGGTGTGGCGCTGCAGGCAGGGCTGACACTGACCATCTGCCTGACACGGGCCATCACCCGGACCGACGGAGAGGGAGATGCTGCCCGGACCGACGGAGAGGGAGATGCTGTCCGGACAGAGAGGAAACTACTGTCCGGACAGAGAGAGAGCGGCTGTCCGGACGGAGAGGGAGCTGCTGTCAGGACGGAGAGGGAGCTGCTACCCGGACGGAGAGGGAGCTGCCCGGACGGAGAGGGAGCTGTTGCCCGGACGGAGAGGGAGCTGCCCGGACGGGGAGGGAGCTGCTGCCCGGACGGAGAGGGAGCTGCTGTCCGGACGGAGAGGGAGCTGCTGTCCGGACAGAGAGGGAGCTGCTGCCCGGACGGAGAGGGAGCTGCTGTCCGGACGGAGAGGGAGCTGCTGTCCGGACGGAGAGGGAGCTGCTGCCCGGACGGAGAGGGAGCTGCCCGGACGGAGAGGGAGCTGCTGTCCGGACGGAGAGGGAGCTGCTGCCCGGACGGAGAGGGAGCTGTCCGGACGGAGAGGGAGCTGCTGTCCCGACGGAGAGGGAGCTGCTGCCCGGACGGAGAGGGAGCTGCTGTCCGGACGGAGAGGGAGCTGCTGTCCGGACGGAGAGGGAGCTGCTGTCCGGACGGAGAGGGAGCTGCCCGGACGGAGAGGGAGCTGCTGTCCGGACGGAGAGGGAGCTGCTGTCCGGACGGAGAGGGAGCTGCCCGGACGGAGAGGGAGCTGCTGTCCGGACGGAGAGGGAGCTGCTGTCCGGACGGAGAGGGAGCTGCTGCCCGGACGGAGAGGGAGCTGCTGCCCGGACGGAGAGGGAGCTGCCCGGACGGAGGAGGAGCTGCTGCCCGGACGGAGAGGGAGCTGCCCGGACGGAGAGGGAGCTGCCCGGACGGAGAGGGAGCTGCTGTCCGGACGGAGAGGGAGCTGCTTCCCGGACGGAGAGGGAGCTGCCCGGACGGAGAGGGAGCTGCTGTCCGGACGGAGAGGGAGCTGCTGCCCGGACGGAGAGGGAGCTGCTGTCCGGACGGAGAGGGAGCTGCCCGGACGGAGAGGGAGCTGCTGTCCGGACGGAGAGGGAGCTGCTGTCCGGACGGAGAGGGAGCTGCCCGGACGGAGAGGGAGCTGCTGTCCGGACGGAGTGGGAGCTGTTGTCCGGACGGAGAAGGAGCTGCCCGGACGGAGAGGGAGCTGCCCGGACGGAGAGGGAGCTGCTGTCCGGACGGAGAGGGAGCTGCTGCCCGGACGGAGAGGGAGCTGCTGTCCGGACGGAGAGGGAGCTACCCGGACGGAGAGGGAGCTGCTGTCCGGACGGAGAGGGAGCTGCTGTCCGGACGGAGAGGGAGCTGCCCGGACGGAGAGGGAGCTGCTGTCCGGACAGAGAGGGAGCTGCCCGGACGGAGAGGGAGCTGCTGCCCGGACGGAGAGGGAGCTGCCCGGACGGAGAGGGAGCTGCTGCCCGGACGGAGAGGGAGCTGCTGTCCGGACGGAGAGGGAGCTGCTGCCCGGACGGAGAGGGAGCTGCCCGGCGCGGTGGTGATGATGGACATATGGGCCCGGCGGCTGGAGATGGAAATGGCTGCATGTTCAGAGAACGGAAGTGAGCATGAAGCATCAAGAGAACATAACTTTGACGGTGATGTCAGCTGTGGTGTGTGGTGGCTCTCTGCGGTAAACGATTTAACCTGGCATTGACCGGGGCCTCAGCCGAACGCCATTGACCGGGGGGGGGGGGGATATTGCCCCCCCCCCTCGTTATCTCCGGAATCAATGATCGCAGCGAGACGCACAAGACGGCGGCATTCGAAAGCTCTCAAGGAGACGCATCTAAAGCATGCTCAAAATTTTCGATTTGAGGTCACATCAAGTCAAGGCTGGGTCAAAGCTCAAAATCGAGGCATTTTAGTTTATGGGCCATACTTTCCATCCAAAGCCTTTGATTGCGACCATAACCACCCAAAGTGATCCCAAAGGTACAATACACATCCTGCATGAGCTAAAGTGAGATTGTTGGCAAATGTCAAGGTCAAGGTCAGGTCACAAAAGCTCACTATGCGGAGAAGATCTACGAAATTCATGTGACACATGTTTTATGGGCTATTTTACACGTGGAATTCGATAGTGATAGTCATTTTACCATCTGACCTCATTTAAGTGAAGTTGGTGTCAAGCTCAGGTCGAGGTCAGGTCACATAAGGTCAAAATTTGAAATTGATAATCTAAATAAAAAAGGCATCTTTCTAGACCAGTTTAGTCTCAGAAATGCAGTGCTGGCATTTATTTGTCTGTATCTGGTCACTAAAAGAAAAAAAAACGCGATTTCAAAATATGACGTGATAAGTTAGGTACTAATACTTGGGAGCCATAAGTCAACCAAAAAGTAAAGATATTGCTTTGAAATTTGGTTTGGGTATTGTCCATATGTGGTTCTCCAACATAGATTCCGTTTTTTTAATGTTGTAAAATTTTGCATTTTGAGCGAATTTTTGACACACAAAAAAAATGGGGAAAAAAAACATTTTCACAAATCCGAGATAGCCATTTTGTATCCCTTGTCATTTGTTATCTGGTGATTATTTTTATTGCATTTTTCTTTTTTTAAATTGTTTTTGTACGGCCCGTTAAAGTTTAGCTGATTTTGTCGTCAAACTCGTGTGTAGTAACGCCACTAAATTTGCTATATCTCAATTTTTTCGACGAAATCACTTCATTTTTGCACAGAAGACGTAAAATTGATGTATGAGAAGGTATCCTAAGTTTCGCGTTGATAACGCTGTTGGTTTTTGAGCTATTGCGAAAATTCGAATACCCCCTCCCCCGGTCAATGGCGGGGCGGGTTAAGTTAGACCTGAACCTCACTCGAACCTCACTCGAACCAGATCTGCATAGAGCGCCATGTAGCCATTCAGGTGATGACGCCATCCAACAGCATGGGATTCTGTTTAATGGCGATTCATTTTTCACGTCAGCTGTCATAATGGAAGTTAGAAATCATGCTGAAGTGAGCTGAAGTATTCGGCAGATTGAGCGTCAGAAGTCAATAAGGGTCTCCTGTGATGAGCCGGGCCTTTATATGGTAGTCTCTAACGAATACAAGTATTTGGACTGTTAAAACTCTGTATTTATCGATACATTTTGGTCAGAGTATGCACGTTTTTACAATATCCTGCTAAAGATAACGCGGGGTTAATTTGCTCACCGAAGACCGATATATGATACCGTTATTTCAAGGACGCAACTAGAGCAGGGGCGCAGCCAGGATTGTGCGACGGGGGAGGGGGCTAACCGAAGTGCCGGCCCCTTAGCATTGGCTGATGCCCCCCCCCCCCCCCAAAAAAAAAAAAAAAAAAAAAAAAAAAAACAAACATGAATTTGTTTAGTTCCACTCCATTTGGACCACTCCCACTGCAGTGGAGTGAGTACTCCCACAGTGACACTGTTCGGCACATAGAATTTGGTTAAGGCAAGGTTTTAAAATTGGGGGAGGACTCGATGTTAGCCATACATGGTAGAATAGAGTAATGCCCGGGCCAGAGAGCTGAGATGGTCCTTTTCTAGACCTGAGATGCTCGCTTTCTGAGGCTAAATTGGATTTTATCAGGCCTCAAATGGGCCCTTTCTAAGTCCACGACGGTTCCCTTTCAGACCCGAGATAGGCCCCTCTGAGCCGCGACGGGGGTGCTTAGCCCCCATAGCACCCCCTGGCTGCGCCCCTGGACTAGAGGAAGCGAATACTGATGTTTCTGGTAGTTACAGACGAGCGATGGCAAAAGTCTCGACACAATCTGTCCTCCAGACTGCGCCTTCCCCATTCTCAGACGCCGGAAACTGGCCTGTCGCTATCGATACGTGTGTAAAGTTAGCAGCAGTTCGATATTCAGATATTCAGCAGATATTCGGAAATCGACAACCCCTTCGATTTCGCTCAAATTTTGCACACAGGTAGCCAATGGCCTCCTGAACATCCCCCTAGAAGACTTTTGCGATGCATCCCATAGTAAGGCTTCTAGAGGCCAAATAAGGTTCATGGGGAAAATCGACGACCCATTCGATTTCGCTCAAATTTTCCACACAGGTAGCCAATGGCCTCCTGAACATCCCCCTAGAAGACTTTTGCGATGCATCCCATAGTAAGGCTTCTAGAGGCCAAATAAGGTTCATGGGGAAAATCGACGACCCATTCGATTTCGCTCAAATTTTACACACAGGTAGCCAATGACCTGCTGAACATCGCCCTTGAAGGATTTTGCGATGCATCCCATAGTAAGGGCAAATAGGGTTCATGGGAAAATAGACAACCCCTTCGATTTCGCTCAAATTTTGCATACAGGTAGCCAATGGTCTCCTACATATCCCCCTGAAGGATTTTGCGATGCATCCCATAGTTAAGCGTCTAGAGGACAACATAAACGTCTGGGCAGATATTCGAATAATCGAAGACCCATTCCATTTCGCTCAAATTTTGCACATAGGTAACCAATGGCTACCTAAATATCGCCCTAGGAGGATTTTTCGATGCAACCCATACTTAAGCATCTAGAGGTAAAAATAGACGTCTGGGCAGATATTCGAAAAATCGACGACCCCTTCGATTTCGCTCAAATTTGGTGCAAATATACCAAATAACCACCCAACATCAACACCAAAAGGGTTGTACGATGCATCTCATAGTTAGCGTCTAGAGGTCAAAATAGACGTCTGGGCAGATATTCGAAAAATCGACGACCCCTTTGATTTCGCTCAAATTTGGTGCAAATATACCAAATAACCACCCAACATCAACACCAAAAGGGTTGTACGATGCATCTCATAGTTAGCGTCTAGAGGTCAAAATAGACGTCTGGGCAGATATTCGAAAAATCGACGACCCCTTCGATTTCGCTCAAATTTTGCACATTTTTGTTCTCGAAATTTCAAAAATTTCAAAATTTTGAATATCTGCCCAGACCTCTATATTGACCTCTGGGCGCTTAACTATGGGATGCATCGCAAAATCTTTTTGGGTTGGTGTTGAGTGGGCATTTTCTACCTTTTTACTCAATTTGAGCGAAATCGAAGGGGTCGTCGATTTCCGAATATCTGCTGAATATCCGAATATCGAGCTGCTGCTAACTTTACACACGTGCTATCGATCTATCCTAGCTTCAAGACTCCCATCGCTGCCTTCCAAGTTCCAACTTTTGCTCGTAACGTTAAAGGGGAGGATTAAAGAAGCCGATGCCATCTGACAGTCGTTTTCTTTATTTCTCGTAATCCTCTCATGCAATGTGATTGAGATCTAAACTGTAAATCAGCTTGTTGCAAGTTGTGGGATTGTTTTCACAACTTGTCATCAAGCTTGTTCAATTATGAACGAAACCGGAGAAACCTTCTAGCAATGTTAAAGAGTTATGTAAAACACCTTATCAAAAGTTGTCACCATGAAACACTTTCCAGCACGACAGCCATGAGGTAATAGACAAACTGATACCACTCCCCGCCGAGCTGCTATCTTTTCAGCGGTCGCTATCGCCGGCACAGAAAGGTGTCATTGTGGACCTTTTGTCACCGTGTCGCCTGTCGGCACAGAAAGATGTCATGGTGGACCTTTTGTCACCGTGTCGGCCCAGAAAGGTGTCATGGTGGACCTTTTGTCACCGTGTCTGCACAGAAAGATGTCATGGTGGACCTTTTGTCACCGTGTCGGCACATAAAGATGTCATGGTGGACCTTTTGTCACCGTGTCGGCCCAGAAAGGTGTCATGGTGGACCTTTTGTCACCGTGTCGGCACAGAAAGGTGTCATGGTGGACCTTTTGTCACCGTGTCGGCACAGAAAGGTGTCATGGTGGACCTTTTGTCACCGTGTCGGCACATAAAGGTGTCATGGTGGACCTTTTGTCACCGTGTCGGCACAGAAAGGTGTCATGGTGGACCTTTTGTCACCGTGTCGGCACAGAAAGGTGTCATGGTGGACCTTTTGTCACCGTCTCGGCACAGAAAGGTGTCATGGTGGACCTTTTGTCACCGTGTCGGCACAGAAAGGTGTCATGGTGGACCTTTTGTCACCGTGTCTGCACAGAAAGGTGTCATGGTGGACCTTTTGTCACCGTGTCGGCCCAGAAAGGTGTCATGGTGGACCTTTTGTCACCGTGTCGGCCCAGAAAGGTGTCATGGTGGACCTTTTGTCACCGTGTCGGCACAGAAAGGTGTCATGGTGGACCTTTTGTCACCGTGTCGGCACAGAAAGGTGTCATGGTGGACCTTTTGTCACCGTGTCGGCCCAGAAAGGTGTCATGGTGGACCTTTTGTCACCGTGTCGGCACAGAAAGGTGTCATGGTGGACCTTTTGTCACCGTGTCGGCCCAGAAAGGTGTCATGGTGGACCTTTTGTCACCGTGTCGGCACAGAAAGGTGTCATGGTGGACCTTTTGTCACCGTGTCGGCACAGAAAGGTGTCATGGTGGACCTTTTGTCACCGTGTCGGCACATAAAGATGTCATGGTGGACCTTTTGTCACCGTGTCGGCCCAGAAAGGTGTCATGGTGGACCTTTTGTCACCGTGTCGGCACAGAAAGGTGTCATGGTGGACCTTTTGTCGCCTGTCGGCCCAGAAAGGTGCCATGGTGGACCTTTTGTCACCGTGTCGGCCCAGAAAGGTGCCATGGTGGACCTTTTGTCACCGTGTCGGCCCAGAAAGGTGCCATGGTGGACCTTTTGTCACCGTGTCGGCACAGAAAGGTGTCATGGTGGACCTTTTGTCACCGTGTCGGCACAGAAAGATGTCATGGTGGACCTTTTGTCACCGTGTCGGCACAGAAAGGTGTCATGGTGGACCTTTTGTCACCGTGTCGGCCCAGAAAGGTGTCATGGTGGACCTTTTGTCACCGTGTCGGCCCAGAAAGGTGTCATGGTGGACCTTTTGTCACCGTGTCGGCACAGAAAGGTGTCATGGTGGACCTTTTGTCACCGTGTCGGCACAGAAAGATGTCATGGTGGACCTTTTGTCACCGTGTCGGCACAGAAAGATGTCATGGTGGACCTTTTGTCGCCTGTCGGCCCAGAAAGATGTCATGGTGGACCTTTTGTCACCGTGTCGGCACAGAAAGGTGTCATGGTGGACCTTTTGTCACCGTGTCGGCCCAGAAAGGTGTCATGGTGGACCTTTTGTCACCGTGTCGGCACAGAAAGATGTCATGGTGGACCTTTTGTCACCGTGTCGGCACAGAAAGGTGTCATGGTGGACCTTTTGTCACCGTGTCGGCACAGAAAGATGTCATGGTGGACCTTTTGTCACCGTGTCGGCACAGAAAGGTGTCATGGTGGACCTTTTGTCACCGTGTCTGCACAGAAAGGTGTCATGGTGGACCTTTTGTCAGCGTGTCGGCCCAGAAAGGTGTCATGGTGGACCTTTTGTCACCGTGTCGGCACAGAAAGGTGTCATGGTGGACCTTTTGTCACCGTGTCGGCACAGAAAGGTGTCATGGTGGACCTTTTGTCACCGTGTCGGCACAGAAAGGTGCCATGGTGGACCTTTTGTCGCCTGTCGGCACAGAAAGGTGTCATGGTGGACCTTTTGTCACCGTGTCGGCACAGAAAGGTGTCATGGTGGACCTTTTGTCGCCTGTCGGCACAGAAAGGTGTCATGGTGGACCTTTTGTCACCGTGTCGGCACAGAAAGGTGTCATGGTGGACCTTTTGTCACCGTGTCGGCACAGAAAGGTGTCATGGTGGACCTTTTGTCACCGTGTCGGCACAGAAAGATGTCATGGTGGACCTTTTGTCACCGTGTCGGCACAGAAAGGTGTCATGGTGGACCTTTTGTCACCGTGTCGGCACAGAAAGATGTCATGGTGGACCTTTTGTCACCGTGTCGGCACAGAAAGGTGTCATGGTGGACCTTTTGTCACCGTGTCTGCACAGAAAGGTGTCATGGTGGACCTTTTGTCACCGTGTCGGCCCAGAAAGGTGTCATGGTGGACCTTTTGTCACCGTGTCGGCACAGAAAGATGTCATGGTGGACCTTTTGTCACCGTGTCTGCACAGAAAGATGTCATGGTGGACCTTCTATCACCGTGTCGGCACTCTCCTGCGGTGGTCGCCAGGGCTGATTGGCGGCGGTCGGCGGTATGCATGGCGTGCTCTCGGTTCGTGACAGCGACGGGTCCTGTCGGCGGCAGCTCGGCGCTGATTAGGTGTACACCGAGCTACCGACACCTCGGTACGTGCACGGGGCTAGCGCGCATGACGTGCCCTTGAACCGGTACACGGTAAGCCAGGCTTTAACTGTATCAGATGCTTGCAAATCCGATCTGACGACCGTCATTTTTCACCGTGCTGCCTGCATGCGAACAAAACACTGCTTAGTTGAGAGTGCATGGTGAATGCATAAGTAAAGTTGAGCCACTTGAGCCGAGGCCGTGCAGAGTACAACCTGGTATTTCTTCAGCTGATATCTACATAATCATTTCACCTGCAGGGCTGCAGCATAATTATGCAGATGTCGTTTTCTGGGGCGGGCCAGGACGTTTCCCAATGCAGGGAGTTCGATACAGTGGAGCCGTCGGATCCACCTTGACTAGGCTGGCCTTGACTTATCACGCTCCTCCATCCGCTATCAGCTGCGAAGAAATGAAGATGGATGAAACGCTTTAAAGCATTCTGCGGGCTGCTTTACCGTTGCTAAGGCGGCTGACAGTGAGCAGGCATCGTATTATAATACAGTTACAAAGCGTCGAGCTTTCATTCAATGTATGCTGTTAGAAGAGGGTCATGGCGTACGTACGTCCACTAACGATTATACGATCAAACCTCCTTCGATTATACGATCAAACCTCCTATGATTATACGATCAAACCTCCTATGATTATACGATCAAACCTCCTATGATTATACGATCAAACCTCCTATGAGTATACGATCAAACCTCCTATGATTATACGATCAAACCTCCTATGATTATACGATCAAACCTCCTTTGATTATACGATCAAACCTCCTATGGTTATACGATCAAACCTCCTATGATTATACGATCAAACCTCCTATGATTATACGATCAAACCTCCTATGATTATACGATCAAACCTCCTATGATTATACGATGAAACCTCCTATGATTATACGATCAAACCTCCTATGATTATACGATCAAACCTCCTATGATTATACGATCAAACCTCCTATGATTATACGATCAAACCTCCTATGATTATACGATCAAACCGTCTGTGAATGGAACATGGATAAAGTGTTGTCTTAAGCGTCAATTGCATTCGTCTTAAACAAAAACGGTATTGAATTAATACCGGGTGAAGCATTTAAGTTGAGCCTAATGTATATATTTTCATCCTTCCTGAAACCCAGTGTTATATTCCGTCTAGGTCTAATACGTTAAATGCGTGCTGTTCGTGTTCACAGCCTGATAATCGTCCTATATATGCTGAATTGCCGTTGCGTGTAATATCGATGTCGAGGTCAGTTAGCGGTGTACTATCGATGTCGAGGTCAGTTAGCGGTGTAATATCGATGTCGAGGTCAGTTAGCGGTGTAATATCGATGTCGAGGTCAGTTAGCGGTGTAATATCGATGTCGAGGTCAGTTAGCGGTGTAATATCGATGTCGAGGTCAGTTAGCGGTGTAATATCGATGTCGAGGTCAGTTAGCGGTGTAATATCGATGTCGAGGTCAGTTAGCGGTGTAATATCGATGTCGAGGTCAGTTAGCGGTGTAATATCGATGTCGAGGTCAGTTAGCGGTGTAATATCGATGTCGAGGTCAGTTAGCGGTGTAATATCGATGTCGAGGTCAGTTAGCGGTGTAATATCGATGTCGAGGTCAGTTAGCGGTGTAATATCGATGTCGAGGTCAGTTAGCGGTGTAATATCGATGTCGAGGTCAGTTAGCGGTGTAATATCTATGTCGAGGTCAGTTAGCGGTGTAATATCGATGTCGAGGTCAGTTAGCGGTGTAATATCGATGTCGAGGTCAGTTAGCGGTGTAATATCGATGTCGAGGTCAGTTAGCGGTGTAATATCGATGTCGAGGTCAGTTAGCGGTGTAATATCGATGTCGAGGTCAGTTAGCGGTGTAATGTCGATGTCGAGGTCAGTTAGCGGTGTAATATCGATGTCAAGGTCAGTTAGCGGTGTAATATCGATGTCGAGGTCAGTTAGCGGTGTAATATCGATGTCGAGGTCAGTTAGCGGTGTAATATCGATGTCGAGGTCAGTTAGCGGTGTAATATCGATGTCGAGGTCAGTTAGCGGTGTAATATCGATGTCGAGGTCAGTTAGCGGTGTAATATCGATGTCGAGGTCAGTTAGCGGTGTAATATCGATGTCGAGGTCAGTTAGCGGTGTAATATCGATGTCGAGGTCAGTTAGCGGTGTACTATCGATGTCGAGGTCAGTTAGCGGTGTAATATCGATGTCGAGGTCAGTTAGCGGTGTAATATCGATGTCGAGGTCAGTTAGCGGTGTAATATCGATGTCGAGGTCAGTTAGCGGTGTAATATCGATGTCGAGGTCAGTTAGCGGTGTAATATCGATGTTGAGGTCAGTTAGCGGTGTAATATCGATGTCGAGGTCAGTTAGCGGTGTAATATCGATGTCGAGGTCAGTTAGCGGTGTAATATCGATGTCGAGGTCAGTTAGCGGTGTACTATCGATGTCGAGGTCAGTTAGCGGTGTAATATCGATGTCGAGGTCAGTTAGCGGTGTACTATCGATGTCGAGGTCAGTTAGCGGTGTATATCGATGTCGAGGTCAGTTAGCGGTGTAATATCGATGTCGAGGTCAGTTAGCGGTGTACTATCGATGTCGAGGTCAGTTAGGCGGTGTACTATCGATGTCAAGGTCAGTTAGCGGTGTAATATCGATGTCCAGGTCAGTTTAGCGGTGTAATATCGATGTCGAGGTCAGTTAGCGGTGTAATATCGATGTCGAGGTCAGTTAGCGGTGTAATATCGATGTCTCGAGGTTTTTTGTTTTTTTTTGTTTTTTTTTTTTGTTTGTTTTTTTTTTTTTTTTTTTTCGAGTAATAGGTGTAATTTGTTGTCGAGGTCAGTTAGCGGCCTTTTCTCAAAGGCGCCCAGATTAATGCCCAGATTAATTGGTTACCCTGCCTTCCCGTTGCCTCGACATTTCGTGTTGCAATGTTGATCTCTGCTGATCCTGTGCCGATCTAGTTCGGCCTTGGCGCTGATTGGTCACTGATCCGGCGGTGATTGGTCACTGATGTCACATCTGCACCACTGATCGCGATCAGTGGCCGCCGGACACTTCCTCGCGGGCTGCTACACCATTACCTTCAGTCACATAGCATTATTCCGCAGCCCTTTTCAGCCGCAGCTCTCACCAGACTCGGCAGACCAGACTCGGCAGACCAGACTCGGCAGACCAGGCTCGGCAGACCAGACTCGGCAGACCAGACTCGGCAGACCAGACTCGGCAGACCAGGCTCGGCAGACCAGACTCGGCAGACCAGACTCGGCAGACCAGACTCGGCAGACCAGACTCGGCAGACCAGACTCGGCAGACCAGACTCGGCAGACCAGACTCGGCAGACCAGGCTCGGCAGACCAGACTCGGCAGACCAGGCTCGGCAGACCAGACTCGGCAGACCAGGCTCGGCAGACCAGACTCGGCAGACCAGACTCGGCAGATCAGACTCGGTAGATCAGACTCGGCAGACCAGACTAGGTAGATCAGACTCGGCAGACCAGACTCGGCAGACCAGACTCGGTAGACCAGACTCGGCAGATCAGACTCGGTAGATCAGACTCGGCAGACCAGACTCGGTAGACCAGACTCGGCAGACCAGACTCGGCAGACCAGACTCGGCAGACCAGACTCGGCAGACCAGACTCGGTAGACCAGACTCGGCAGACCAGACTCGGCAGACCAGACTCGGCAGACCAGACTCGGCAGACCAGACTTGGCAGACCAGACTCGGCAGATCAGACTCGGTAGATCAGACTCGGCAGACCAGACTCGGTAGACCAGGCTCGGCAGACCAGGCTCGGCAGACCAGACTCGGCAGACCAGACTCGGTAGACCAGACTCGGTAGACCAGACTCGGCAGACCAGACTCGGTAGACCAGGCTCGGCAGACCAGACTCGGCAGACCAGACTCGGCAGACCAGACTCGGTAGACCAGACTCGGTAGACCAGACTCGGCAGACCAGACTCGGTAGACCAGACTCGGTAGACCAGACTCGGCAGACCAGACTCGGTAGCTACTCGGATCCAACCGTGAACGGACTCTGTTTCTGACGTATTGTGGACAATATTACACGACAGAGTAGGTGTCGTCGTAAGTGCAGTGCCACCAGCCGCGCTGCCCGTCATGGCTGCATGTCAGCCTACTCAGACTGAGGGCTATCATGGCTGAGACTATGGCGCTATCATGGCTGAGGCTATGGCGCTATCATGGCTGAGCCTATGGCGCTATCATCGCTGAGTATATGGCGCTATCATGGCTGAGGCTATGGCGCTATCATGGCTGAGGCTATGGCGCTATCTTGGCTGAGGCTATAGCGCTATCATGGCTGAGACTATGACGCTATCATGGCTGAGGCTATGGCGCTATCATGGCTGAGGCTATGGCGCTATCATGGATGAGTCTATGGTGCTATCATGGCTGAGGCTATGGCTCTATCATGGCTGAGGCTATGGCTCTATCATGGCTGAGGCTATGGCGCTATCATGGCTGAGGCTATGGCGTTATCATGGCTGAGGCTATGGCGCTATCATGGCTGAGGCTATGGCGCTATCATGGCTGAGGCTATGGCTGTGTCATATGGCTGAGGCCATATCGCTGTCATGGCTGATGTTATTGCTCTATCATGGCTGAGGTTATGGCTCTATCATGGCTGATGCTATAGCGCTATCATAGATGAGGCTATGGCTGTGTCATATGGCTGAGCCTATAGCGCTATCATGGCTGAGTCTATGGTGTTATCATGGCTGAGGCTATGGCGCTATCATGGCTGAGGCTATGACGCTATCATGGCTGAGGCTATGGCGCTATCATGGCTGAGGCTATGGCTCTATCATGGTTGAGGCTTTGGCGCTATCATGGCTGAGGCTATGGCGCTATCATGGCTGAGGCTATGGCTTTATCATGGCTGAGGCTATAGCTCTATCATGGCTAAGGCTATAGCGCTATCATGGCTGAGGCTTTGGCGCTATCATAGCTGAGACTATGGCGCTATCATGGCTGAGGCTATGGCTCTATCATGACTGAGGCTATAACGCTATCATGGCTGAGGCTATAGCGCCATCATGGCTGAGGCTTTAACGCTATCATGGCTGAGACTATGGCGCTATCATGGCTGAGGCTATGGCTCTATCATGGCTGAGGCTATGGCGTTATCATGGCTGAGGCTATGGCGCTATCATGGCTGAGGCTATGGCGCTATCATGGCTGAGGCTATGGCGCTATCATGGCTGATACTATGGCTCTATCATGGTTGAGGCTTTGGCGCTATCATGGCTGAGGCTATGACGCTATCATGCCTGAGGCTATGGCTCTATCATGGCTGAGGCTATGGCTCTATCATGTCTGAGACTATGGCGCTATCATGGCTGAGGCTATGGCGCTATCATGGCTGAGGCTATGGCGCTATCATGGCTAAGGCTTTGGCGCTATCATGGTTGAGGCTATGACGCTATCATGGTTGAGGCTATGGCGCTATCATGGCTGAGGCTATGGCGCTATCATGGCTGAGGCTATGGCGCTATCATGGTTGAGGCTATGGCGCTATCATAGTTGAGGCTATGGCGCTATCATGGCTGAGGCTATGGCGTTATCATGGCTGAGGCTATGGCGCTATCATGGCTGAGGCTATGACGCTATCATGGCTGAGGCTATGGCTGTCATATGGCTGAGCCTATATCGCTGTCATGGCTGATGCTATTGCTCTATCATGGCTGAGGTTATGACTCTATCATGGCTGATGCTATAGCGCTATCATGGATGAGGCTATGGCTGTGTCATATGGCTGAGCCTATAGCGCTATCATGGCTGAGTCTATGGTGTTATCATGGCTGAGGCTATGGCGCTATCATGGCTGAGGCTATGGCGCTATCATGGCTGAGGCTATGGCTCTATCATGGTTGAGGCTTTGGCGCTATCATGGCTGAGGCTATGGCTCTATCATGGCTGAGGCTATGGCTCTATCATGGCTGAGGCTATAGCTCTATCATGGCTGAGGCTATAGCGCTATCATGGCTGAGGCTTTGGCGCTATCATAGCTGAGACTATGGCGCTATCATGGCTGAGGCTATGGCTCTATCATGACTGAGGCTATAGCGCTATCATGGCTGAGGCTTTGGCGCTATCATGGCTGAGACTATGGCGCTATCATGGCTGAGGCTATGGCGCTATCATGGCTGAGGCTTTGGCGCTATCATGGCTGAGGCTATGGCGCTATCATGGCTGAGGCTATGGCTCTATCATGGCTGAGGCTATGGCGCTATCATGGCTGAGACTATGGCTCTATCATGGTTTAGGCTTTGACGCTATCATGGCTGAGGCTATGGCGCTATCATGCCTGAGGCTATGGCTCTATCATGGCTGAGGCTATGGCTCTATCATGTCTGAGGCTATGGCGCTATCATGGCTGAGGCTATGGCGCTATCATGGCTGAGGCTATGGCTCTATCATGGCTGAGGCTATGGCTCTATCATGGCTGAGGCTATGGCGCTATCATGCCTGAGGCTATAGCGCTATCATGGCTGAGACTATGGCGTTATCATGGCTGAGGCCATGGCGCTATCATGGCTGATACTATGGCGCTATCATGGCTGAGGCTATGGCGCTATCATGGCTGAGGCTATGGCGCTATCATGGCTGAGGCTATGGCGCTATCATGACTGAGGCTATGGCGCTATCATGGCTGAGGCTATAGCGGTATCATGGCTGACTATGGCACTATCATGGCTGAGGCTATGGCGCTATCATGGCTAAGACTATGGCGCTATCGTGGCTGAGGCTATGAGGCTATCATGGCTGAGGCTATGGCGCTATCATGGCTGAGGCTATGGCTCTATCATGACTGAGGCTATGGCGCTATCATGCCTGCGACTATGGCGCTATCATGGCTGAGGCTATGGCGCTATCATGGCTGAGGCTATGGCGCTATCATGGCTGAGGCTATGACGCTATCATGTCTGAGACTATGGCTCTATCATGGCTGAGGTTATGGCGATATCATGGCTGAGACCATGGCGCTATTATGGCTGAGGATATGGCGCTATCCTAGCTGAGGCTATGGCGCTATCATGGCTGAGGCTATGGCGCTATCATGGCTGAGGTTAAGGCGCTATCATGGCTGAGGCAATGGCGCTATCATGGCTGAGGCTATGGCGCTATCATGGCTGAGGCTATGGCGCTATCATGGCTGAGGCTATGGCGCTATCATGGCTGAGGCTATGGTGCTATCATGGCTGAGGCTTTAGCGCTGTCATGGCTGAGACTATGGCGCTATCATGGCTGAGGCTATGGCTCTATCATGGCTGAGGCTATGGCGTTATCATGGCTGAGGCTATGGCGCTATCATGGCTGAGGCTATGGCGCTATCATGGCTGAGGCTATGGCGCTATCATGGCTGATACTATGGCTCTATCATGGTTGAGGCTTTGGCGCTATCATGGCTGAGGCTATGACGCTATCATGCCTGAGGCTATGACTCTATCATGGCTGAGGCTATGGCTCTATCATGTCTGAGACTATGGCGCTATCATGGCTGAGGCTATGACGCTATCATGGCTGAGGCTATGGCGCTATCATGGCTAAGGCTATGGCGCTATCATGGTTGAGGCTATGACGCTATCATGGTTGAGGCTATGCCGCTATCATGGCTGAGGCTATGGCGCTATCATGGCTGAGGCTATGGCGCTATCATGGTTGAGGCTATGGCGCTATCATAGTTGAGGCTATGGCGCTATCATGGCTGGGGCTATGGCGTTATCATGGCTGAGGCTATGGCGCTATCATGGCTGAGGCTATGACGCTATCATGGCTGAGGCTATGGCTGTCATATGGCTGAGCCTATATCGCTGTCATGGCTGATGCTATTGCTCTATCATGGCTGAGGTTATGGCTCTATCATGGCTGATGCTATAGCGCTATCATGGATGAGGCTATGGCTGTGTCATATGGCTGAGCCTATAGCGCTATCATGGCTGAGTCTATGGTGTTATCATGGCTGAGGCTATGGCGCTATCATGGCTGAGGCTATGGCGCTATCATGGCTGAGGCTATGGCGCTATCATGGCTGAGGCTATGGCGCTATCATGGCTGATGCTATGGCTCTATCATGGTTGAGGCTTTGGCGCTATCATGGCTGAGGCTATGGCGCTATCATGGCTGAGGCTATGGCTCTATCATGGCTGAGGCTATAGCTCTATCATGGCTGAGGCTATAGCGCTATCATGGCTGAGGCTTTGGCGCTATCATAGCTGAGACTATGGCGCTATCATGGCTGAGGCTATGGCTCTATCATGACTGAGGCTATAGCGCTATCATGGCTGAGGCTTTGGCGCTATCATGGCTGAGACTATGGCGCTATCATGGCTGAGGCTATGGCTCTATCATGGCTGAGGCTATGGCGTTATCATGGCTGAGGCTATGGCGCTATCATGGCTGAGGCTATGGCGCTATCATGGCTGAGGCTATGGCGCTATCATGGCTGAGACTATGGCTCTATCATGGTTGAGGCTTTGACGCTATCATGGCTGAGGCTATGGCGCTATCATGCCTGAGGCTATGGCTCTATCATGGCTGAGGCTATGGCTCTATCATGTCTGAGGCTATGGCGCTATCATGGCTGAGGCTATGGCGCTATCATGGCTGAGGCTATGGCTCTATCATGGCTGAGGTTAGGGCGCTATCATGGCTGAGGCTATGGCGCTATCATGGCTGAGGCTATAGCGCTATCATGGCTGAGGCTATGGCGCTATCATGGCTGAGGCTATGGCGCTATCATGGATGAGACTATGGCTCTATCATGGCCGAGGCTATGGCGCTATCATGGCTGAGGCTGTGGCGCTATCATGGCTGAGGCTATAGCGCTATCATGGCTGAGACTATGGCGTTATCATGGCTGAGGCCATGGCGCTATCATGGCTGAGACTATGGCGCTATCATGGCTGAGGCTATGGCGCTATCATGGCTGATGCTATGGCGCTATCATGGCTGAGGCTATGGCGCTATCATGACTGAGGCTATGGCGCTATCATGGCTGAGGCTATAGCGCTATCATGGCTGACTATGGCACTATCATGGCTGAGGCTATGGCGCTATCATGGCTAAGACTATGGCGCTATCGTGGCTGAGGCTATGAGGCTATCATGGCTGAGGCTATGGCGCTATCATGGCTGAGGCTATGGCTCTATCATGGCTGAGGCTATGGCGCTATCATGCCTGCGACTATGGCGCTATCATGGCTGAGGCTATGGCGCTATCATGGCTGAGGCTATGGCGCTATCATGGCTGAGGCTATGACGCTAGCATGGCTGAGGCTATGGCTCTATCATGGCTGAGCTTATGGCGATATCATGGCTGAGGCTATGGCGCTATTATGGCTGAGGATATGGCGCTATCCTAGCTGAGGCTATGGCGCTATCATGGCTGAGGCTATGGCGCTATCATGGCTGAGGTTAAGGCGCGATCATGGCTGAGGCTATGGCGCTATCATGGCTGAGGCTATGGCGCTATCATGGCTGAGGCTATGGCGCTATCATGGCTGAGGCTATGGCGCTATCATGGCTGAGGCTATGGCGCTATCATGGTTGAGGCTATGGCGCTATCCTGGCTGAGGCTATGGCGCTATCATGGCTGAGGCTATGGCTCTATCATGGCTGAGGCTGTGGCGCTATCATGGCTGAGGCTATGGCGCTATCATGGCTGAAGCTATGACGCTATCATGGCTGAAGCTATGGCGCTATCATGGCTGAGGCTATGGCTGTGTCATGGCTGAGGCTATCAAGTTCAAGTTCAAGTTCATGTATTTCAAGGAGCGTCCACATAGTGGGTATTCTGCACCTAGTCATAGCTAGCATGGCCCATGATCCAACACATATGTACATACACAGTGAAAGTGATACAATCAGCAGATACAGTCGATAGTCAATCAGCGATTTAAAGCACACAGAAACGCGCGGCGCGAGCGGGCATGGACGGCAGCCGCTGACAGTCGGTTCCATGCGGCGGCAGCTCGGTACGGAAACTGCCGCTGAGTGGCGGTCAGCCGGACGCGAGGCAGATGGAGTGAGCCAACGCCGTCCGAAACAGCTCGGCGCTATAATGGCTGAGGCTATGGCGCTATCATGGCTGAGGCTATGGCTGTATCATGGCTGAGGCTATGGCGCTATCATGGCTGAGGCTATGGCTGTATCATGGCTGAGGCTATGGCGCTATCATGGTTGAGGTTATGGCTCTATCATGGCTGAGGCTATGACGCTATCATGGCTGAGGCTATGGCGCTATCATGGCTGGGGCTATGGCTCTATCATGGCTGAGGCTATGGCGCTATCATGGCTGAGGCTTTGGCGCTATCATGGCTGAGGCTATGGCTCTATCATGGCTGAGGCTATGGTGCTATCATGGTTGAGGCTATGGCTCTATCATGGCTGAGGCTATGACGCTATCATGGCTGAGGCTATAGCACTATCATGGCTGAGGCTATGGCGCTATCATGGCTGAGGCTATGGTGTTATCATGGCTGAGGTTATGGCGCTATCATGGCTGAGGCTATGGCGCTATCATGGCTGAGGCTATGGCTCTATCATGGCTGAGGCTATGGCGCTATCATGGCTGAGGCTATGGCGCTATCATGGCTGAGGCTATGGCTCTATCATGGCTGAGGCTATGGCGCTATCATGGCTGAGGCTATGAGGCTATCATGGCTGAGGCTATGGCGCTATCATGGCTGAGGCTATGGCGCTATCATGGCTGAGGCTATGACGCTATCATGGCTGAGGCTATGGCGCTATCATGGCTGAGGCTATGGCGCTATCATGGCTGAGGCTATGGCGCTATCATGGCTGAGGCTATGGCTCTATCATGGCTGAGGCTATGGCGCTATCATGGCTGAGGCTATGACTCTATCATGGCTGAGGCTATGGCGCTATCATGGCTGAGGCTATGGCGCTATCATGGCTGAGGCCAGGGGCGTAGCCAGGATTTCGGCCAGGGGGGGGGGGGGGGGGGCAAACGGGATCAGAGGGGCCCTCGTAGCCAATTGGGGGCCCACACACTGGCGGATCTAGGGTTCGAGTTTGGGGGTACAAATTTATATCCCATCAAACCCATCAAACCGCCTGAAATCAGCACAAAATGTACACATTTCCTGATAAGAAAATCTAAGCAACTTTATCTAAGGAAGTTTGTTTTAAATCAGCTATCGATGCATAAGCAAGCGAAATCCGATGAGTTTTCAGAAATGTGTGAGACTTTTTGGGATTCCCCCCCTAAAAAAACTTGGCAGATCCAGGGGAAAAGGGGCCATAGCAGCCGTCAAACCGCCTGAAATCAGCACAAAATGTACACATTTCCTGATAAGAAAATCTAAGCAACTTTATCTAAGGAAAGTTTGTTTTAAATCAGCTATCAATGCATAAGCAAGCAAAATCTGATGAGTTTTCAGAAATGTGAGACTTTGGGATTCCCCCTAAAAAGAACTTCCGTGCCCCCACCACCACCCATCCCAAACGTCTTCTTCCAAACGTCCAGACCCCAATACATTTTGTCCTAACGTCACAATAACTTCACGCGCATCCACATGAGGGCTTGCGCTGTTATTGTAGCTCGTTGGCTATGGCTATGCTACCAAATGCTGCAATATTTAGGGAAATAGGAGGTCGGACAGATCATTTTGTAACCAACGCTTAGAAGTCGATAACATTAACTCGGTAGGCCTGAGGCAGGCACGTAGCCAAGGGGGGGGGGGGCGGGGGAGGCTACCCCCCCCCCCCCCCGCCCTGGAGGCCCGGCGGGCCCTTTTCGGGCGCGCAGCGCGCAGCGCACCGAAAAGGGCCGACGAGACCACGCTCATGGACTACGCGAAGCCTGGTCTTTAAGAGTTTAGAGCATTTCAGAGGTTCTTTAGGGGCACCAGGGCCCTTTCTGAAAGACCAGAGGGCCCTTAGACGTTCAGCAGAGCCCTGTACATGTCAGAAGGGCCCCTGTACAAGCCGAAAGGGCTCCTGAGCGGGTCAAAGGGCCCCTGAACACGTCGAATGAGCACCGAGCCAGCACAGAGGGACCCCTGGGAAGGTCGGAGAGGCCCCTGAGCATGTCGGCAGGGCGACAAAGCAGCCAGTGCAGTCCCTTGCCAGGTCTTAAGGACCCCCTGAACAGGCTGGAGGGCCCCTGGACAGACCAGCACCAGAGGGCCTCTGGGAAGTTAAAAGGGCCCCTGTGCATGTCAGAGGGGCCCCTGACCAGACCAAAAGGGCCCCTGAACATGCCGAATGGGCTCCTAGTCAGTACGGAGGGGCCCCAGGGCAGGTCGAAGGGCCCTCTGAGCATGTTGACAAGGCGACAAAACAGAAAGCGCAGTCTCTTGCCAGGTTGGAAGGGCCCCTTAGAAGGCTGGAGGGCTCCTGGGCAGACCAGAGGGCCCTTGGGAAGTTTAAAGGACCCCTGTGCATGTCAAAGGGGCCCCTGACCAGACCGAAAGGGTCCCTGAGCAGGTCAGATGGCCCCTGATTACGTCGAATGGGCCTCTGACCAGCACAGAAGGACCCCTGGGCAGGTCGGAGAGGCCCCTGAGGATGTCGGCAGGGTGAAAAAGCAGCCAGTGCAGTCCCTGGCCAGCTCGGAAGGGCCCCTGAGCAGGCTGGAGGGCCTCTGGACAGACCAGAGGGCCCCTGGACAGACCAGAGGGCCCCTGGACAGATCAGAGGGCCCCTGGAAAGTTGAACCTCACAAAATAAAGTGGCCGCGAAATCCGTAGAGTTTTTCATATCCTTTTTTTTTTGGGGGGGGGGGGGGTTAACGCTCGGGAAGGGGCCCTTTCGAGGCGCCTTTCCCCCACCCCCCCCCCCCCCCCCACCCCCTGGACGAAATACTGGCTACGTGCCTGGCCTGAGGGGCCCTCGAAATGCCTGAGGGGGCCCTCGAAATGTCTGAGGGGCCCTCGAAAGGAATTGGAGGCCCTGGGAAGGCCTGAGGGGCCCTCGAAATAAATACCAGCTCTTAAATGCTGTTATTTATTCGTGTTAGATTTGTTCGTGGACGTTCTTTATGCGACATAAGGCGTTTTGCGGGCACCTGACACCATCCAAAACACTGGGGCCTTCGGCCCCAGGGGGCCCTCGCTCGGTCGCCAGAGGGGCCCGCCTGGCCTCCAGGGGGGGGGGGGGCATGGCCCCTTTGCCCCCCCCCCCCCTTGGCTACGCCACTGGCTGAGGCTATGGCTCTATCATGGCTATGGCTGTCGGTGAGAGTGCAGCAGCAGACGGCGGTTCTTCGAACAATGCTCGGCAGCGGTGGCCGCTGTCTGCTGCAGACACGTCGGGTCGTGACCGGGGGGGGGGGGTCACGACCTGGCATCAGTGACGTCACTACGGTATCCGTCCGCTGGCACGCTCGTTACCACGGGAAAGTATCGCCTGTTTACCCAGCGCCAGAATTATACGGGGTTTCCCGAGCCGAGTCGACCAGAATGAAAATGAAACGACCGTGCGATGTCCAACGCAGCGTAGAGTTATGTGACTAATGGCGGACTCAGTCTTCTGAAGTGTTTGGTTTTGATTGTCTGCTTTTTACCTGTTTACTTTTACTTTCGTCCAGGAGCTGAGATTCCGTGAGTGGTTATGTTAACTATGTATATTTTAATTGGACGGTCCGGTTTGCCTTTCTTTGTGACCCATAGTCCAAAAACGCCGAATCAAAACATTTCCAGACTGTGAGATTGTCTCTGTGATATACAGCTTAGCCGGGGCCGCCGCATGTTTTGCCGACTCCTTTCGGTTAACGGCCTGTTTTGCCGTGTCCCAAGTGAGACAACACAGTCTCTGTCTCGCGTGAGACAACACAGTATCTGCCTCGCGCGTCACTCTACGGAGTGTCCGTGTCGCCGGTGGGGGCTGACGAGACGGGGCTGATGGGCGCGGGCGGGGCTGACGGGACGGGGTTGACGGGCGCGGGCGGAGGCTGACGGGACGGGCTGGGACCGCTGGTACGGCTCTCGACACAGTATAAAAACCCGTCGTAGGAGTGCGGTCCACAGCCGGGTCACGCCAGGGCATCCAACAGTGGACAGAGCCAGGGGTCATGTCTGCGATCTGCCGTGGTGGGCGGCTGTTCTGCCCTGTGTCTACCGTGCGGCCAGTAACAACGGATCGTGACTCGCCGCCGCCGCCCGCGTCCAGCGCCCTCAGCCAGCTCTCCGCGGCGACCCGCCCGGGGACCCGGCTCGGACCGGGCCGAGCGCCCTCAGCCAGCTCTCCGCGGCGACCCGCCCGGGGACCCGGCTCGGACCGGGCCGAGCGCCCTCAGCCAGCTCTCCGCGGCGACCCGCCCGGGGACCCGGCTCGGACCGGGCCGAGCGCCCTCAGCCGGCTCTCCGCGGCGGCCCGGCCGGGGACCCGGCTCGGACCGGGCCGAGCGCCCTCAGCCAGCTCTCCGTGGCGACCCGCCCGGGGACCCGGCTCGGACCGGGCCGAGCGCCCTCAGCCAGCTCCCCGCGGCGACCCGCCCGGGGACCCGGCTCGGACCGGGCCGAGCGCCCTCAGCCAGCTCTCCGCGGCGACCCGCCCGGGGACCCGGCTCGGACCGGGCCGAGCGCCCTCAGCCAGCTCTCCGCGGCGACCCGCCCGGGGATCCGGCTCGGACCGGGCCGAGCGCCCTCAGCCGGCTCTCCGCGGCGGCCCGGCCGGGGACCCGGCTCGGACCAGGCCGAGCGCCCTCAGCCAGCTCTCCGCGGCGACCCGCCCGGGGACCCGGCTCGGACCGGGCCGAGCGCCCTCAGCCGGCTCTCCGCGGCGGCCCGGCCGGGGACCCGGCTCGGACCGGGCCGAGCGCCCTCAGCCAGCTCTCCGCGGCGACCCGCCCGGGGACCCGGCTCGGACCGGGCCGAGCGCCCTCAGCCGGCTCTCCGCGGCGGCCCGGCCGGGGACCCGGCTCGGACCGGGCCGAGCGCCCTCAGCCGGCTCTCCGCGGCGGCCCGGCCGGGGACCCGGCTAATCACGCGCGTCCCGGCTGGTGATTGTTTCTTATGAGCCGGTTCATCACGCGCGTCCCGGCTGGTGATTGTTTCTTATGAGCCGGTTCATCACGCGCGTCCCGGCTGGTGATTGTTTCTTATGAGCCGGTTCATCACGCGCGTCCCGGCTGGTGATTGTTTCTTATGAGCCGGTTCATCACGTGCATCCCGGCTGGTGGTTGTTTCTTATGAGCCGGTTCATCACGCGCGTCCCGGCTGGTGATTGTTTCTTATGACCCGGCTAATCACGTGCGTCCCGGCTGGTGATTGTTTCTTATGAGACGGTTCATCACGTGCGTCCCGGCTGGTGATTGTTTCTTTTGAGCCGGTTCATCACGTGCGTCCCGGCTGGTGATTGTTTCTTATGACCCGGCTAATCACGTGCGTCCCGGCTGGTGATTGTTTCTTATGAGCCGGCTAATCACGTGCGTCCCGGCTGGTGATTGTTTCTTATGAGCCGGTTCATCACGTGCGTCCCGGCTGGTGATTGTTTCTTATGAGCCGGTTCATCACGTGCGTCCCGGCTGGTGATTGTTTCTTATGACCCGGCTAATCACGTGCGTCCCGGCTGGTGATTGTTTCTTATGACCCGGCTAATCACGTGCGTCCCGGCTGGTGATTGTTTCTTATGAGCCGGTTCATCACGTGCGTCCCGGCTGGTGATTGTTTCTTATGAGCCGGTTCATCACGTGCGTCCCGGCTGGTGATTGTTTCTTATGAGCCGGTTCATCACGCGCGTCCCGGCTGGTGGTTGTTTCTTATGAGCCGGTTCATCACGTGCGTCCCGGCTGGTGATTGTTTCTTATGAGCCGGTTCATCACACGCGTCCCGGCTGGTGGTTGTTTCTTATGAGCCGGTTCATCACGCGCGTCCCGGCTGGTGATTGTTTCTTATGAGCCGGTTCATCACGCGCGTCCCGGCTGGTGGTTGTTTCTTATGAGCCGGTTCATCACGCGCGTCCCGGCTGGTGATTGTTTCTTATGAGCCGGTTCATCACGCGCGTCCCGGCTGGTGGTTGTTTCTTATGAGCCGGTTCATCACACGCGTCCCGGCTGGTGGTTGTTTCTTATGAGCCGGTTCATCACGCGCGTCCCGGCTGGTGGTTGTTTCTTATGAGCCGGTTCATCACGCGCGTCCCGGCTGGTGATTGTTTCTTATGAGCCGGTTCATCACGTGCGTCCCGGCTGGTGGTTGTTTCTTATGAGCCGGTTCATCACGTGCGTCCCGGCTGGTGATTGTTTCTTATGAGCCGGTTCATCACGTCCCGGCTGGTGATTGTTTCTTATGAGCCGGTTCATCACGCGCGTCCCGGCTGGTGGTTGTTTCTTATGAGCCGGTTCATCACGCGCGTCCCGGCTGGTGGTTGTTTCTTATGAGCCGGTTCATCACGCGCGTCCCGGCTGGTGGTTGTTTCTTATGAGCCGGTTCATCACGTGCGTCCCGGCTGGTGGTTGTTTCTTATGAGCCGGTTCATCACGCGCGTCCCGGCTGGTGATTGTTTCTTATGAGCCGGTTCATCACGTGCGTCCCGGCTGGTGGTTGTTTCTTATGAGCCGGTTCATCACGCGCGTCCCGGCTGGTGATTGTTTCTTATGAGCCGGTTCATCACGTCCCGGCTGGTGATTGTTTCTTATGAGCCGGTTCATCACGCGCGTCCCGGCTGGTGATTGTTTCTTATGAGCCGGTTCATCACGTGCGTCCCGGCTGGTGATTGTTTCTTATGAGCCGGTTCATCACGTGCGTCGCGGCTGGTGATTGTTTCTTATGAGCCGGTTCATCACGTGCGTCCCGGCTGGTGATTGTTTCTTATGAGCCGGTTCATCACGTGCGTCCCGGCTGGTGATTGTTTCTTATGAGCCGGTTCATCACGTGCGTCCCGGCTGGTGATTGTTTCTTATGAGCCGGTTCATCACGTGCGTCCCGGCTGGTGATTGTTTCTTATGAGCCGGTTCATCACGTGCGTCCCGGCTGGTGATTGTTTCTTATGAGCCGGTTCATCACGCGCGTCCCGGCTGGTGATTGTTTCTTATGAGCCGGTTCATCACGCGCGTCCCGGCTGGTGATTGTTTCTTATGAGCCGGTTCATCACGTGCGTCCCGGCTGGTGATTGTTTCTTATGAGCCGGTTCATCACGTGCGTCCCGGCTGGTGATTGTTTCTTATGAGCCGGTTCATCACGTGCGTCCCGGCTGGTGATTGTTTCTTATGAGCCGGTTCATCACGCGCGTCCCGGCTGGTGATTGTTTCTTATGAGCCGGTTCATCACGCGCGTCCCGGCTGGTGATTGTTTTTTTATGAGCCGGTTCATCACGCGCGTCCCGGCTGGTGATTGTTTCTTATGAGCCGGTTCATCACGCGCGTCCCGGCTGGTGATTGTTTCTTATGAGCCGGTTCATCACGCGCGTCCCGGCTGGTTATTGTTTCTTATGAGCCGGTTCATCACGCGCGTCCCGGCTGGTGATTGTTTCTTATGAGCCGGTTCATCACGTGCGTCCCGGCTGGTGATTGTTTCTTATGAGCCGGTTCATCACGTGCGTCCCGGCTGGTGATTGTTTCTTATGAGCCGGTTCATCACGTGCGTCCCGGCTGGTGATTGTTTCTTATGAGCCGGTTCATCACGTGCGTCCCGGCTGGTGATTGTTTCTTATGAGCCGGTTCATCACGTGCGTCCCGGCTGGTGATTGTTTCTTATGAGCCGGTTCATCACGTGCGTCCCGGCTGGTGATTGTTTCTTATGAGCCGGTTCATCACGTGCGTCCCGGCTGGTGATTGTTTCTTATGAGCCGGTTCATCACGTGCGTTCCGGCTGGTGATTGTTTCTTATGAGCCGGTTCATCACGTGCGTCCCGGCTGGTGATTGTTTCTTATGAGCCGGTTCATCACGTGCGTCCCGGCTGGTGATTGTTTCTTATGAGCCGGTTCATCACGTGCGTCCCGGCTGGTGATTGTTTCTTATGAGCCGGTTCATCACGTGCGTCCCGGCTGGTGATTGTTTCTTATGAGCCGGTTCATCACGTGCGTCCCGGCTGGTGATTGTTTCTTATGAGCCGGTTCATCACGTGCGTCCCGGCTGGTGATTGTTTCTTATGAGCCGGTTCATCACGCGCGTCCCGGCTGGTGATTGTTTCTTATGAGCCGGTTCATCACGCGCGTCCCGGCTGGTGATTGTTTCTTATGAGCCGGTTCATCACGTGCGTCCCGGCTGGTGATTGTTTCTTATGAGCCGGTTCATCACGTGCGTCCCGGCTGGTGATTGTTTCTTATGAGCCGGTTCATCACGTGCGTCCCGGCTGGTGATTGTTTCTTATGAGCCGGTTCATCACGTGCGTCCCGGCTGGTGATTGTTTCTTATGAGCCGGTTCATCATGTCCCGGCTGGTGATTGTTTCTTATGAGCCGGTTCATCACGTGCGTCCCGGCTGGTGATTGTTTCTTATGAGCCGGTTCATCACGTGCGTCCCGGCTGGTGATTGTTTCTTATGAGCCGGTTCATCACGCGCGTCCCGGCTGGTGGTTGTTTCTTATGAGCCGGTTCATCACGTGCGTCCCGGCTGGTGATTGTTTCTTATGAGCCGGTTCATCACGCGCGTCCCGGCTGGTGGTTGTTTCTTATGAGCCGGTTCATCACGTGCGTCCCGGCTGGTGGTTGTTTCTTATGAGCCGGTTCATCACGTGCGTCCCGGCTGGTGATTGTTTCTTATGAGCCGGTTCATCACGCGCGTCCCGGCTGGTGGTTGTTTCTTATGAGCCGGTTCATCACGTGCGTCCCGGCTGGTGGTTGTTTCTTATGAGCCGGTTCATCACGTGCGTCCCGGCTAGTGGTTGTTTCTTATGAGCCGGTTCATCACGTGCGTCCCGGCTGGTGGTTGTTTCTTATGAGCCGGTTCATCACGTGCGTCCCGGCTGGTGGTTGTTTCTTATGAGCCGGTTCATCACGTGCGTCCCGGCTGGTGGTTGTTTCTTATGAGCCGGTTCATCACGTGCGTCCCGGCTGGTGGTTGTTTCTTATGAGCCGGTTCATCACGGGTGGTGATTGTTTCTTATGAGCCGGTTCATCACGGCTGGTGATTGTTTCTTATGAGCCGGTTCATCACGGCTGGTGATTGTTTCTTATGAGCCGGTTCATCACGGCTGGTGATTGTTTCTTATGAGCCTGTTCATCACGGGAATGTTGTAATCAGCGACGGCGGCGTGCCGGGGCGGCCCGCCTGGCGCCCCTCTCTTCCTCGGCAGGCGGACATGGGGGTGTTCAGTGTTCAGTGGTCAGTGTTCACTGTTCAGTGTTCACTGTTCACTACCATTCACTGGCCACGGACGCTGGCCAGCGGCCTGACTCCCGCCTGCCCACGTGTGCCGTGACTGGACAGACGCGCGCGGGTCATGCTGTGATTGGATAAGAGACGGTGACGGTGTCAAGTCCTCCCCAGAGGCAGAGAGCCAGATGGTCAGCTGCGTGACGGTGACCGCATCAGGCATCTCTGAAGTCTGACCTCCCTGGCACCCCGCTAAGCTGATTACAGTGGGTTATAGAAACGTGACGAGGGATGGCTGTATTTTATTGTGGATGCGTTGTTGTGGTACTTGTAATATACCTATTGTTTGGTTTGTTATTCAGGACAACTCCTATTATGTTTGCCAGTTTTATCGGTATAATTCGGCAAAATAATTTCCGGTAGTTTTTCAACATTGCAAGTGGCACTCATCATGCTGTACTGACCTTGGTACATTTTCTTTCAATTTGCCAAGTACCTGTGCGTGGCATGTTTGCACAGGGGCGACGCCGCGGATTTTTGAGTGGGGGGGGGGGATGACGTGCCGAATGAACCAATAGTACGGTTCGCGACAATGTGAAGGAAAATCAGTTTTTAGCTTATCATTTTTACTTAGGAACGCATTTTTTAGTTCTAACTACCAGCGTTACAAAATATAACAGGTGATACTTATAGAGCTTAGCGCTTGTGCGAGGAACATACTTGTGATAATTTAACTGTTTTTACTGCTTTACTGTTTGATAAAGGCCTGTGGCCAAAATATTACTACGTGATCATAACGTTTTGATAACATTGGATTTTTCATATTTTCGAGGAAAAGGTCATGATACTTTTTTTAAACTATAACAGGTGATAGATGAAAAACAACAACTTCTTCGGAAATCTTTATGGTATATTGTTCAAACGACTATATTCAATAGGACCTGCCAGGCGATTCGCTCATCGCTGTTTGGGATATATATTATAGTTATTCGTGTTACATTTCATACTAATTATAAGAAGTGGCAGCCACCTGTCCGTCTGTTCGTTCGGATGTCATCCGATTGCTTAATAACTCCGCGCACCTTGCAGTAAAAACCGCGAAATTTGGCATGTTAGTGGGAATGTATAGGGTCGCACTATCGTAGGCAAATTTTGCGTCGATACATGATCACAATAGACTGCAATTCTAATTATTCTTAATATGCCGTGAATATCAAGAACTTATATGCCCCTTCCGGCTGCCACTGGACTGGCTTTTTGCTTTCGGGAGACAGTGGCTTTGTGGTCATGGGGGTCAGGGTCAGGGGTTTGATAGATATTTAGGAGGTCGGTGGTGCGATACAAGGTCACTGGCGTGTTTTGTTTTCTATCTTCTTCGTAAGCTTAGCGCATCTCATAGTTTTGCATGCTGGCCGACCGGGGGTACCCGTAACTGTACAGGAGGACGGATCGTCCCGGAACCAGTGACTGCCGCCGGCTCGTTGTGCGGGGTAGTCGTGTGTGGACGGCTGGCCGAAACGGATGTGGATGAAGTAGCTCATGTACTTGTAGTAATGGATGAAGTAGTTATCTGAAAACTACCTCGGTTTGTAAACTTTGAACGCCTTTTGGCAGAACTTGAACGAAATGGCTAGCATATTTAATTTGATAAATTTAGTCCGAAGCTTTTTAATGGATACATTTCCTAGGTCAGGACCCGGCCAGTTTGAGGAGTGAGAACCAGTTTGAATCTTTGATTACAGAGCGTTGCGAGGTCTTCCGTCAACTAGGGGGAAAAGCTGCGTATGAGTGGCCCGACCGTAGCCATGGTTTCCAGAAGCATATTTCTTTGCAGCTATTCGGTCGAAATGACCGAAAACTTGCACACAAAAAACGTTCATATCGTAAAACTAAATTCGTCCAGGTATGCCGGGCACGTAAAACTTTCGCTTCTAAATTCTACCGGACGCCAGGAATTGCTTGATCGGGTGGCGGGGTCAGGGCCTGCGCAACAAGCTATGCTTAGCGCGGGGCCTGACCTCGAAAATCCATCCATTCAAAAACATTCGGACTAAATTTATAAAAAAACTATCCGCCGGTGTTTCCTTACAGCAAGCACAAAGTGTGCCTCAACAACAAATAGGGCACATTAACGCCATAATATGGCCATTTTACTGCTTCTGAAATTCCATTTAAATTCCTGTCAACTTCCTTCAAGAAGAGTAAAAATATCATCCTGATCCCTTCCATTCTTCCATTACACTGATACTTTTTCCAAATTATTTTATGATATTGAAACCTGCAATATTTCCGAACACAGTATGGATTTATGTCTCCAAAACTGGGGGGGGGGAGATAATCCCCCAGCCTGACGGGGGGCGGGCGGTGTCCCCCCCCCCCCCCAACGGCGACGCCCTTGGATGTACCCATGACGTCACACTATTCGCTGCCTTGGCTGAATTGTATCTAAGGACTTGGAATGAATGGTGAATGATTGGATGAACTTGACATTCAGTCATAGCAGAAGCCAATCTTGTGTACCAACATTTAGCTGCCATATCACAATTTTATTTTCTACAAAGTAATTAAGTACCTACATCTGTAAGTACATATAAAGGACTCAAGGATATATGGTTAAAAATCACATGTAATCTGAGCTAGAATAAATTCAGTTTCATATCCTTTGGAACGAATTCAGAAGAAAAAAAATCAAGCAAGTCTTGCTTTCTTGGGGGGGGGGGACGTCCCCCCCCCCCCCCCCTGATTTTTGAACTGGGGGGGGGGACGCGTCCCCCTCCCCCCCCCCCCCGCCGCCGCCGACGCCCATGTGTTTGCATTAGCTTGTACGTTTGCGACATGACACCTGTCCTGTAATTATCTGAAATAGCCTGGTCCATGGAAACAAATGAACGTGTTCGACGTAGCAAAGGTCAGTCGCCTTCTGCAAATATGAACGCCTTTAGTTTTAGAAGCTGAAAAGCTGCTGAACAGTTACACATAGAAACGTTGTCAATGTTGGACATAATGAGGACCGTGACAAGCAACAGTGGTCTGACGTTTTGGCATTCTTCTGTGTCGCTTCTGCCTCGCTGTGCGTGTCTGGCTGGCTTCTGCGTCACAGACCATGACCACCATTGTCGCCGCCACCGCCACCGCCTCGCAGGTCCTTCCACAGGCACGCGGTGGGGTCACAGAGGTCAGACGGCGGCCCGGCAGTCGTCACTGGCGGCACACCGGGCTGAAACCCCGCCAAAACGGTGTGCGGTCAGTGGTCAGCGCCGCACGGTGGCACGCAGCCGACAGACTGAAGAAGCCACTCCAACGCGCCGGCGACCGGACAGGAGAGGCCGCACCGTGGCCTCCGCCCACAGGCTGACAGCGGAACCGCGGGCACACACCACTGATGAGAGGGAGGCTTAGTTCCGGCGCTGCTGCCCTGAACCGTCTCTGCGGTGCCTCCGACAGTGATGGCCTACGCTACGGAATTACGCTACGCTACGTTTGGTTTTTGGGCAAAAGCTACGCTACCGAATTACGTTACGCTATATTTTGCTACGTTACCGATTACGCTATTTTGTATTAATCGTAACTTGGAATGTATCGTATTACGCAGGGGCGTCGCCACGGATTTTTGAGTGTGGGGGGGGGGGGGGGCGAAGTGCCGAATGAACCGTCAGTACGGTTCGCGACAATGTGAAGGAAAACAATCTGTTTTTTACCTTATAATTTGTACTTAGGAACGCATTTTTTAGTTCTAAGTTCTAACTACCAGCTTTAAAAAAAACTATAACAGGTGATACTTATAGAGCTTAGGGCTTGTGCGAGGAACATACTTGTGATAATTTAACTGTTTTTACTGTTTTACTGTTTGATAAAGGCCTGTGGCCAAAATATTACTACATGATCATAACGTTTTGATAACATTGGATTTTTCATATTTGCGAGGTAAAGGTCATGATATTTCGTTTTTTAACTATTATAACAGATGATAGATGAAAAAGCAACAACTTCTTCGGAAATCTTCATGGTATATTGTTCAAACGACTCTATATTCGATAGGACCTGCCAGGCGATTCGCTCATCGCTGTTTGGGATATATATTCTAGTTATTCGTGTTACATTTCATACTAATTATAAGAAGTGGCAGCCACCTGTCCGTCTGTTCGTTCGGATGTCATCCGATTGCTTAATAACTCCGCGCACCTTGCAGTAAAAACCGCGAAATTTGGCATGTTAGTGGGAATGTATAGGGTCGCACTATCGTAGGCAAATTTTGCGTCGATACATGATCACAATAGACTGCAATTCTAATTATTCTTAATATGCCGTGAATATCAAGAACTTATATGCCCCTTCCGGCTGCCACTGGACTGGCTTTTTGCTTTCGGGAGACAGTGGCTTTGTGGTCATGGGGGTCAGGGTCAGGGGTTTGATAGATATTTAGGAGGTCGGTGGTGCGATACAAAGTCACTTGCACTGGTGTGTTTTTTTTCTATCTTCTTCATAAGCTCAGCGCATCTCACAGTTTTGCATGCTGGCCGACCAGGGGTGCCCGTAACTGTACAGGAGGACGGATCGTCCCGGAACCGGTGACTGCCGCCGGCTCGTTGTGCGGGGTAGTCGTGTGTGGACGGCTGTCCGAAACGGATGCGGATGAAGTAGCTCATGTACTTGGAGTAATGGATGAAGTAGTTATCTGAAAACTACCTCGGTTTGTAAACTTTGAACGCATTTTGGCAGAACTTGAACGAAATGGCTAGCATATTTAATTTGATAAATTTAGTCCGAAGCTTTTAAATGGATACATTTCCTAGGTCAGGACCCGGCCAGTTTGAGGAGTGAGAACCAGTTTGAATCTTTGATTACCGAGCGGAGCGAGGTCTTCTAGGGGGAAAATCTGCGTATGAGACCGTAGCCATGGTTTTCAGAAGCATATTTCTTTGCAGCTATTCGATCGAAGTGACCGAAAACTTGCACACAAAAACGTTCATGTCGTAAAACTAAATTCGTCCAGGTATGTCGGGCGCGTAAAACTTTCGCTTCTAAATTCTGCCGGACGCCAGGAATTGCTTGATCGGGTGGTGGGGTCAGGGCCTGCGCAACAAGCTATGCTTAGCGCGGGGCCTGACCTCGGAAATCCATCCATTCAAAAACATTCGGACTAAATTTATTAAAAAACTATCCGCAGGTGTTTCCTTACAGCAAGCACAAAGTGTGCCTCAACAACAAATAGGGCGCATTAACGCCATAATATGCCCATTTTTCTGCTATTGAAATTCCATTTAAATTCCTGTCAACTTCTTTCAAGAAAAGTACAAATATCATCCTGATCCCTTGCATTCTTCCATTGCACTGATACTTTTTCCAAATGCTTTTATGATATTGAAACCTGCAATATTTCCGAACAAAGTATGGATTTATGTCTCCAAAACTGGGGGGGGGGGATAATCCCCCAGCCTGACGGGGGGCGGGCGGTGTCTCCCCCCCCCCCCCCCTCCCCCTTGCGGCGAAGCTCTTGGATGTACCCATGACGTCACACTATGCGCTGCCTTGGCTGAATTGTATCTAAGGCCTTGGAATGAATGGTGAATGAATGGATGACCTTGACATTCAATCATAGCAGAAGCCAATCTTGTGTACCAACTTTTAGCTGCCATAGCCCATAACATAATTGTATTTTCTCCAAAATAATTAAGTACCTACATCTGTAAGTACAAAGAAAGGACTCGACGATGTATGGTTAAAAATTACATGTAATTTTAGCTAAGAATAAATTAAGTTTCATATCCTTTGAAACGAATTCAGTATAAAAAAATCAAGCAAGTCTGCTTTCTTGGGGGGGGGGGACGTCCCCCCTGATTTTTGAACTGGGGGGACGCGTCCCCAGGGTCGTAGGAACTATGTTAAAGTTGGGGGGGGGGGGGGGGCAGGAGGCATTCTGAAGTCGATTCTTTCCATGAAATGCCCATAGGCGTAATGTTAAAATCCAAAATGTTGAGGGGGCGGCTGCCCCCCCCCCCCCTGCCCCCTGCTCCTACGCCTATGCGCCCCCCCCCCCCCCCGCCGCCGACGGCCATGGTATTACGATACAAAAGACATCAGGATTATAATCAACAGAGGTAACGGTGATTTCTTCTTCATCCAGATTTCTAACTTTGCCTATCAACCAGTCGCCACGCATTTCTTTCGTGACAGACAGTTGCGAAGATATTCCTAACACAAAGCATCATCATTAGTGAAAATCATTGGTCCAAAGGCCATAGCAAACTTATATCCAGATTCCAGACACAGCGGCCGGTGGCAGCAGTCGCGCTCAGGGTCAGGTGACGCCAGGGGCCAGGGCGGGCTTTGTCCAGGTATGTTCGGGCACGTAAAACTTTCGCTTCTGAATTCCGCCGGTTACCAGGAATGGCGAGGTCTGATGGTGGGGTCAGGGGCTGAACAATAAGCTCTGCTTAGCGCGGGACCTGACCTCGGAATTCCGTCCACTCAAAATATTGGGACTAGATTTAAAAAAAAAATCAAACTATTTCAAAGTATTTAAGCATTTCAAAGTATTACAAAGTATTACAAAGTATTTCAAAGTATTATAAAGTATTTCGAAGTATTTCAAACTGATAAAGATTTCGAGAACTTCTTTTATGATACTGAAAATTCAGTGACGTCACTATCTATGAGTTTGATGGAAACTAAGTTTAACTTAAAATATACCGTACAAGTTTGGGCTTTTTGCATACTCAAATAACGTAAAAAATAGCACTAATTTTGGTGCAAAACTATTTTCTTGGATTTTCAAAACGTGTGTGACAAACAGTATACGCGTCTCGACTGAGGAGAAATATTTGCCCCGCAGTCAACAACTTTCGGCTGAGAGTCCCAGACTGGTTATTGATTCGACTGATTGAATCGATTGAAATCGATTAATTAAAATTCCTTGAATAAAAACAGAATCGATTCACCACCAAATTTGTTGATTCATGAATCGTGATTATATCCAAACCCGCATGGAATCAAGGCTGATTGAATCAAAAGATTTAACGATTCTTAACGATTCAGGTGCACATGGTAAATTGTGCAAATACAATGCAGTCCCAGTGGCTACATTAATTTATACTGACATATTATCGATGCAATTTTTTTAATGATATATGTAAATGTTGAGGCAAACGTCAATTCATTTTTTTAAATTGTAAAGGATCAATTCTCTAAATTTGCTCTATGAAACGAACGGTGATTGAATCATTTAGGTTCCAAAATGAATCACGATTGAATCGTTAAAAAAAAGTTGAATCAATAACCAGTCTGGCTGAGACGCCAGTCAACGGCGAGTTAAATCAATAATATATGGTGCATTTATTACAGATGAACTTAACGGTAATCTAACCACCGATCCATAAGAGGTTAGAACATGACAATAAGGCTATCCATCAGCTGTATACTCGTATGGTACCAATGAGACCAGTAAAACGCCTTTTTGGGCGATGACCGAGCGGGCGCGCTCTGGTAAAGCTAAAACAGGTTTGAAATATGAAACGGTACGGGAGCACACGTGGTAGTAACACATAGTCCTTTTAGTCCTTTTAGTCCTCCATAAAAATTGCCAGGCCTCCATGCATTCCAAAATAAAAATTAAGTTGCATTAAATTGTTCATGATCTCCTTTCTCGAATCCGCCAAAGGGGAGTACGTCCTGGGCGCTGCATGCTTCAGGGTATCAAAAACTAATGCTTAGATTAATAATGCCATTTTTGATCAAGAATTATTTTTGTTCATTTCGACGTTTGCGTGTGCCACGCGCTGTGGTACCATCTCTATCAGAACACACTATACAAAAATCAAAATTGATTTAATGGACCTATCCAATGGTGAAAACCCGATCTCAATTGGAGCAGTGGTTGCAAAGTTATTAGCTTCCGAAAAGCGTCTGTACGGCCGGGTTGTGTCAACGCTCAATATATTGCTTTGACATTTGGTTTGGGCATCGTCAATACTTGGTTCTCCAATATATGTTCCGGCCTTTTCATATGATTTGATATTTGATATGATTTTATGAAGAAAGAACACAAATTTGGAGAAAAAGTCCACAAAATCAAAATTTCCAAACATGTTCAAAAACCGGAATATATATTGGAGAACGAAGTATAGACAATATCCAAACCGAATTTCGAAGCAATATCTTTAGTTTTGGCTGACTTATGGCTACATAAGTATGATGGGTCTGGATTTTGTATTCGACATTTCCAAATATGCACGCGCCACTTTCCCTCCTGCTACCAAAATGCTACAAAATAGAGGAAACACGAACGAGGAAAAAACAAAATTGTCGCAAAAGGTTATTTTTCGCAGTCAGTATCCATTTTTCATCGCCAGTTTCAGCGGATTTTGGGGGGGTAATTTCTATTGCCGTCCCCGTCGAGCGTGGGGGGGGGCTTTTGCCCCTGCCGCCCCCCCCCCCCCCGCCCTGGATCCGCCAGTGTGCCCGGGGGTGATGTTGGCGATATGCTACGAAATACCTTACGTAGCAGTTACGATACTTAAATATGTTTCGGTAGTACGCTACGAAATGCTTCGATTACGCTACGGAACGATTTCTTGAGCTACGGGTTACCAAAAAATATACCGTAGCGTAACGTAGTCCATCACTGGCCTCGGGACCTGCAATATAAATTATAATCCAAACTCCCGCGGCCGGTGCCGGTGGTCTGCAGTGACACTCCTGGGAATGAAACTGAAACTCGCTCATACTTTATCGCTCTGGCACACCTTTCACATCCGAACTGTCACAGCGGCGTGCGTGCAGTACGGTGAAGCGAGCCGGACACGACCTTGCACGTGCAATAGGAGCATAGTGCTCGTACCATCATGCCCCTGTATGTGGGGCGGTTTGACAGACAGACGGCACACTCTGTGCAGTGTGCAGCACTCACGCGTCATACACCGCCGTACGCGCCGCACAAAGGTACGTGCAGCGCACACTTAACGCGCACCGCACACATCCTGGGCCGTCTTTCAGCCTGCACTAATGCCACATTGTCACACTCGAGGACACCTGTTCCCAGGATGAAGAGACAGAGAGGCTCCTCACCAGGCGCACGTCCGGGGTATTCTGTATAGTTAGAACTGCGTGCACAACAGGACGGTGAATAAAGGATTCCCCGTTCCCCATCGTCACAAACGGGTAGTCTGCTTCAATGAGCTCCGTTGAGCCAGGCTGGATGCTTTGTTCAGTTAACGATCATACGCTTTGTTCAGTTAACGATTAGCTACTGATGCTTGCAATGTGCAATGGACGGATATGCTCTAACGGTACATGCGTCGTGTATGCTTTCACAGAAGACCTGCAAGTGCCGGAAAACTGGGCAGAATGATGCGTGAGGCTTTCCGCTGTTCACATCAGGTTAGGTAGCAGGTACTTCCAGCTTATTTTCAGGTTATAGGCCGTGTAAGTTTCTAATCGTGCTGTCATAACCTCGATCGTCATTCCTTTCCTGCAAAGTGTGCAGTCCGTTCACATTGCATGCCAAGTATAAATATTAGTAGGTGATCGAATTTCACAGCAAAAGTACGGGTCTGGAATAACTGTATGTAATGCATTTTCCGCATTTGATTCCGAATTCGGAAACGACCAGTTCACTATTTGCAGCGCTGATTCCTGAAAGGTCGTGCAAGAAATCACGATATTCATCATCATTATTGTGGCAACTGGCAAGTTAAAAATATATGTTTTAAGAATGAATGCCGCATGTCGCCCCACAAAACCTTACCGGCACTGTAATGCCTCATAAAATGATTAGCGTAGCAAATATTTAAAATGAGTGAAATATAGGCCGATAGACTGGAGATAAATAATTAAATTGTTTCAAGGGATGGAAGCTGTTACGGTAAAACAGGACACAAAATCCAAGACGAAAGGAATTAATGAACCAACTATTCCGCTTACAACTAACTAACTAAGAAATACTAATAAATATGTTCTAAAAATACGTTCATAGGCACAAGACCACAGAAACAAAAGGCGAAGTATACATATATGTTTTCCGTTTTCGCTACCAATACAAATGGTTACAGATGATGAAGACGATAAACATATGAACAGTATGGGACGAATGTGGCGCCTTGGACTTACAGTCTGTGGCAACGTTAATCTCGGTAGCAGGGTAGCGCTCTGTGTGTCACCGGATTTAATGACATCCCGGGGGGATTTAATGACATCCCGGGGATTTAATGACATCCCGGGGCACGTGCTGATTGTCACGAGTCACGCCCCTCTCAATGAACGCGTGCCCGGGCAGCTGTAAATCGTGATGACTTCTGGGTAGACCGTGCTGAGCTGTGACGTGCCGTCGAAACACGCGGCCCGGGCCCGAGTGTATCCGGTGCTCCACGTCACCGGTCAATAGGGGGGCACTGCCTGCCGTGTCGGACGGAATGCCCCGCTCTCCGGTCGAGTCGACAGGGAGCACTGACTCGTGACGGGTGACTCCTCTTCTGACCGATAGACCATGAACTCACCCGTCGGCATCACAGACGGATGAAAATGCGTCCAGCAATCGAGAGATGCCCTAGATGTTTAGAGTGATTTGTCCCCCTACTGGAATACCGATATGATTACATTCGACTTGCGATCGTTATGACCTTTTACATCGGATGGTTGGACAAATCTTAAGTGGTTTGGAGAGTTATTTCGCTTAAATTGTGCTTATTTTTTCTAGAAATATTTATATTTTTACTAACCTTAAAGTGATCGCTTCGGAATGGGTTGGCGGCGACGCCCTGTCGTGCCCGTGAATCGTGCAATCTGTAACCATCCCGATCCTGCTTCAAAGCTGGGAGGGTACCACATTTCGCGCACGAAATTCGTCCTGGGGAACCATCACGACCTTTAACTACAGCACAATATACAACAAAAAACGCATGTGATTACTTTTTTCTAATGAATCCTGACATGGTATATGACATCAGACATGATATGGCATGCTGATGGCTGATGCTCTAATCTCCAACTGTTCCCTGGTGTCAAACACTGTTCTCGACATGGACATAATGCAATATTATCTCGTAAATACATTTAGCCCTGTGTTGATCCGTTCAAAGGGATTATACGGGTTTCCGTCCTGAAAGTAAATGCACTCTTTTGCAGTTGTATGAGCTTTAAACACGTTTAAGACATATAACAGGGACCTCAATGCTCATTTAGTCCATTATTTCAGCAATTATCAGCGTTAAAACTTGGGCGTTTTTCGAGACTAGTATCAGATAACGAGTACTTGATCGGCACTACTGTCCACCACTTTTATCTTAAGATCAATTTTAGAGTTTTGAATTATCTGCAAGTCCTACACTGGATCACAAAATAATTATACAATTCAAAACTGGCTGGACTTTGTATTACTACACACTGTTCGTTGAGGTTTTGTGTTGTGGTTTTCTTATCTCCGGCCTTTAGCGTTGAGAATTTGGTGGTGGCGTATTATTTTTTTGGCATGAAAATTCATGAAAAATATAGAATTTTATGGGAAAACTAGGTAACTGCTGGTGTCGTTGGAGCAAAAGAAGTTTATTTTCTTTCAAATATTGCTTATTTTACCGGAAAATATGCCATAAGTGAGGTGTTTTTATAAGTATAAAAGAGATGACTAGCTCTGCCTCAGCCGGTCCTGCAGAAAATACGCGGTGGCATCACCGCGCACTTTGGAATGTCCTTACGTGCAGAAGAGGTCATTTCCAGAAAAATGTGGCTACCGTGGGACTTCTACCACCTTTATAAGTACGTTTTACTATGTAACTCAATTATTCTGGGAAAAACCCGTATAATCCCTTTAAAACGGTGCACCACACGCACCCTTTCAAGTCAGTCTGAGATCAATCGTCCGACAAATTCTGTCAGACATTCGACCAAAGGTAAGACTTTGTGGAAAATATGGCCGATTAAACTGAAATAATCACGCTGATGTATTGAGCGGACTCGCTCCTCTTTTGATGGCTATCACGGAATCGTGACCGTGAATTCAGCGTCCGCACCACAGCCAGCTCATGAACCCGTCCTCCAGCGTACCGAACCAATCGCCTCTATATGTCAGCATCGCCACTGATAAATCACCAGATCTGCGGTCCGCGGAAATTAGCGTCCGACATTGTGATAATCCTATCGTCTGTAAATTCTGGTGACAGCCCGTCAGTGACATTTTGTCCGCCGGTCACGTTCATATACGACGCACATTTGCTCGACGCACGCCGTAGAAGCAATTGCGCGAGATAATACTATCTCGCGCAATTGCTTCTACGGATGTCCGGCTCAGGTCGATGACCCGGCTGTAGAGCAGCACCCAGAGCCACTAGACTGAACCGCATCGGCTTCTCTCACCAGTGGGATGCATCTTAACTTGTCTGCCATTCAGCCTTCGTAGGTATACCGTATAAGCAGGGGCGCAGCCAGACCTTCAGACAGGGGGGGGGGGGTAGTGGCAAGCGCCTGGGAGAGGCCCCCCACCCCCAACAAATACCCCTGGATATGAAAAACTCTACGGATTTCGGCCACTTTATTTTGTGAGGCCCCCTTTTTAACAATTTTTCTTCGTCCACTTTTGATGAGCTGAATTGGACCAGGACCCTCAGTAGGCATTGTACTGAGCGCATTACAAATTTGTATTGTTACGTACAGGAGAGAAAACATATCTTAGCTGACAACAGGTGGGGTCGGATTTTGAGTGTGGGGACGGCTGAAATGACGAAAAATGTACCCCCATTTTGATACGTGTATTTAAGCCTTTGCAGCATTTTTTTATGTGGATTTTCATGTTATAGTAGGTAGGTATGTACTTGTTAGTTAGCGCCGCGAAGCGGCGCGCAATTTTTACGGTTTTGCCTGATAAACCCCAGAAATATAGGCTTCATAGAAATATAGGCCTTGTAGCTCGGATAATAAGCTAAAAATGCTATTAATTCAATTCAGCGTTACGACGAACCGATGATGATGACTATGGCTTCGTTATGACGATGACTACCGATGTGACGCCGCGAAGCGGCGTGAAAATGTTAATTTTACGTCCTGAAAAACGAAATGTTAATATTGGAACCAGACCGTGAGGTGAGATGGCTTCATGAGATGGTCCTGGCCTGTTTCCACTATTAGCTCTTCGGTCCAGCAAATTGTGCACCGGTGGAGCAGCTTCCGGGTGCCGATCTCCTCGTCTTTGCGTTCGCGTCGCCTTTTTCGGAACTCGGCAAACTAGCTAAACATGTAGCCTGCTTGAAACTTAAAAGTGAATATTTTATGAAGAGAATGGGCACTGGGGCCAGCAATTCCCGCCAAGGAGAGCCTCTGCCAGACACTTAATGACATTCTTTTTCCCATTTTCCAAATTTATATAAGCAATTGCGAAAGTTCTGTCATGCCGCGAAGCGGCGCGAAATTTTCCAATTTTTGACACTAGAAAAGATGTATCCAATCCAGTCAGGCTCCTCTGACTGGATTTTGACTGCACTGCAAAGGCAATTTTTACGATAAATTGTTAATTTTTCCCTCAAAAGTTGTGTGTGTGTGTGTGTGTGTGTGGGGGGGGGGGAGATCGACCCCCTCCCCTGCCTTCTAAAAGTGGGGAGAGTTTGCCCAGACCTCCCCCCGACCCTCCCGTCGGCGACGCCCTTGGCTGACAAATATTGCAGCACACACTCTCCTGAGAGGAAAATTGTTAAATTGTTTTGTACTACCACCGCCCCCCCATAATTCAAAAACGCATCAGACTTATCAAATTACCATTTTAAACCCAAGGAAACATTGCACCTGATGGGTCAGAGTACAGCACATTACCGCTCATTATGACTGCGCCGACCACGGCTAGCAGGCTCTCCAGCTGTATGTATGTATGTATGTATTAACGTAAACAGACCGTTCCACACGACAGGGTTATTCTTCGGTCTTCCATACATGAACATAAAAATGAGTGAGCTAAAACAGTAAAAAGTGAGCTAAAACAGTTTGCCCTGTTTTGCCGACATCGTACAATTATTGAGCAAGTGTAAAATCTAATCGGCGACACTGCATTCAGAACACACTGAGATTAAATATGCGCATTGTATGAATGGCTAGCCCTATACAAGAATGTGCGCTTTCCGTGATTGTTTCTAGGTCGAGGCAAGGCTAGATGTTTCGATTGTCGGGTATCACGCTCCAGTATTTCGTAGTTGAACTGGATGCGCGACGCCAACGACGAAGGTTTCGCTCTAGTTATAACCTTATGCAACATGCACAAGTCAGAGTATTTTACTAAATCTAACGCATTTAGCCAACCTAATTCACGCAATACATCAGAGATGTGGTCGTATTTCCTGCGTCCTGATATGACTCGTGCGGCAAAATTTAAGATTTTTTGGATGTTCTTAAGAGACGTCACACTGGCACTGACATACACTTGTACACAGAATCTCGCATGTGATAGCACCAGACAATCGACAATGCGCGGCAACACTTCAGCGGGCAAGGCATGCTTTACATGGCTTAATCCGATCAAAATTCCAAAGCAGCGATCAGTGATGTTTTTTATATGATATTCCCATGACAATGTTTCATCCATCACCACTCCTAAATTTTTGACTTTGTTGGAACATTGAATTTGCTCTCCCATAAAATAAAATAATGGGGGCTGCGATAGCAGGCGCTCCATGGCTACGGCTAGCAACCCCTGGACAGGCTCGAGAGCCCGTTGACAGACTCAATGGCCCTCTGGATAAGCTTGAGGGCCCTGAACAGACTCAATGGCCCCTTGGCAAGCCGAGAGGCCCCTAAGCAGACTCTAATAGCCCCTGGGCAGGTTCGAGAGGCCCCTGAACATGATCAATGGACCATTGGGAAAGCTCGAGAGGCCCCTGAACAGACTCTAATGGCCCCTGGGCAGGTTCAAGAGGCCCTTGAACAGACTCAATTGGCCCCTGGGCAAGCTCTAGAGGCCCCTGTGCAGGTTCAAGAGGCCCCTGAACAGACTCAATGGGCCCCTGGGCAAGCTCGAGAGGCCTCTGGGCAGGCTCTAATAGCCCCTGGGCAGGTTCGAGAGGCCCCTGAACAGACTCGATGGGTCGCTGGGAAAACTATAATGGCCCCTGGGCAGGTTCAATAGGCCCCAACACATACTATAATGGGCCCCTGGCCAGGCTCGAGAGGCCCCTGAACATACTCAATGGGCCCATGGACATGCTCGAGAGGCCACTGGACATATTTTTTAAGCGGTAGGTGGGCTCAATTGGCCCCTGGACAAGTGTACATGCTCTAGAGGTCCCTGGGCCGGTTTTGGGGCCCCTGAGTGGGCTCAATGGGCCCCAGGGCATGCTCTACAAGTCCCTGGGCATGTTTTTGCGCCCTTAAGTGGGCTCAATGGGGCCCCTGGACATGTTAGAGAGGCCCCAGGGCAGTTTTTTGGGCCCATCGGTGGGCTCAATGGGCCCCTGGCCATTGAGCCCACCGATGCTCATGTCCATGCCCACATGCCCACGAGGCCCCCAGGGCCGGCTTCGAAAGCCCTTCAGTGTCTCTGAGGGCCCTTGACATGCACCAGAGTGACCCTTGCCTGGTTTGAGGGTTCCTCTGTGACTTTTTGAAAGCCATTTAGCTAATGCAAATGGTATCTGGGCCAATCTCGGCGGGGCCCCCTGTGACCCGTAAGGGGGGGGGGGGGGGAATTGCCCCTTGCCCCCCCCCCCCCCTGGCTGCGCCCCTGGGTATATGACATCAGACATGATATGGCATGCTGATGGCTGATGCTCTAATCTCCAACTGTTCCCTGGTATCAAACACTGTTCTCGACATGGACATAATGCAATATTATTTCATAAATACATTTATCCCTGTGTTGATCCGTTTAAAATGGTGCACCACACGTACCCTTTCAAGTCAGGCTGAGAGCAATCGTCCGACAAATTCTGTCAGACATTCGACCAAAGGCAAGACTTTGTGGAAAATATGGCCGATTAAACTGAAATAATCACGCTGATGTATTGAGCGGACTCGCTGCTCTTTTGATGGCTATCACGGAATCGTGACCGTGAATTCAGCGTCCGCACCACAGCACAGCTCATAAACCCGTCCTCCAGCGCACCGAACCAATCGCCTCTATATGTCAGCATCGCCACTGATAAGTCACCAGATCTGCGGTCCGCGGAAATTAGCGTCCGACATTGTGATAATCCTACCGTCTGTAAATTCTGGTGACAGCCCGTCAGTGACATTTTGTCCGCCGGTCACGTTCATATACGACGCACATTTGCTCGACGCACGCCGTAGAAGCAATTGCGCGAGATAATACTATCTCGCGCAATTGCTTCTACGGATGTCCGGCTCAGGTCGATGACCCGGCTGTAGAGCAGCACCCAGAGCCACTAGACTGAACCGCATCGGCTTCTCTCACCAGTGGGATGCATCTTAACTTGTCTGCCATTCAGCCTTCGTAGGTATACCGTATAAGGTATATGTTGTGTTATGTTGTCTGTTGCGACCCCACTGTTGGTCCATGGCTCGGGGTGTGTGCCGGGCGAGCGGGCGGAGTCAACTGCACGTGGTGTGTCCACGCCCTCGCCACAGGCCATACCGTACTGAAACACACGGCTGAGATACAGTGCATTCCTCCCTGCATCCTCAAAATGCATTGACCCCTCCGGCAGTACTCGACGCATATCGAGCGACGAACGGGGCTCACTGACTTCCGACGCCATCACCATCTAGCGAGAGAAACTGAAACTACCTCATCTCGAGACGACCAACTTTGGAAATATCATGGCGTTTGCTTAGTTAAAACTTTTTATCAACTCAAATCACATATTATCAGCAAACTAGACCTGCTAGATACCACACCATTTGTCTGGGCCTTCTTCGAGCGACGTAACCAGGTCGCTAATATAAAACCCAGCTAACTCCGGTCGCAGCGGCGGGCGCTCCGCCGCCGGCCGGCCGCACCGCCGCGCCGGCAGACTCCTCGAGTAGCGGCGGCCGCGGCGGTGCTCAGCGAGTGGGAGACCGTGGTCGCGTGGACGCGTGAACGGCGCGCTGCTGTGCGAGGAGGTGCGTGTGGTGTCGGCGACCCCTCTGCGCCCGCTGCAGCGTCAGTGATCGAACAGTGACCGAACGAACTGAGCGAACTGACCGGTCGGGTGACAGTGGATACTCCCCGGTCGAGCTAGCTGCTTCCGTGTTGGATCTCAATCAGGTGGGTGCTGTCTGTCGCGTCTGACGGATGATTTGTTTCGTCATTTGATATTGACGTGCTATTGTGCTTCTGCAAGCCTGAGGTTATCGTTCTGAAGCCTGCTTTCCCGACCCGTGCAACAAGGCTACCTTATCTCACGTTTGCGTCATCAGTCGCGTTTCTATCAAACTATCAATGACAGCCATTGATTGTTCGACCTCCATGTTTTTGTTTGTAATGCTTTATGTTGGCGCTCATTCTAGGCCGGACAAGGCAGTGCGGTACTTTTCGAGGGGTTACTAATCCCAAAGTTAAGCTTATTTTAACCGAAACAAGGGTCTGCTGAAACAACCCTAGCATTTCCGGGTGAAGATTGAATGAGGCAATGTGTTTCATCTCTGTATTCATACTTCTGAGACCATTTGTCCGTCTGCTGCCGGGCATTGTGTTGGTCTGCCGGGTCTCTGTGGGCGGTGTAGTGGCCGGGACATTAGTTTCGGCCAGCTCAGCTCCAGCCACTGCGCCGTCCCGTGCTATCCATCGTCCATCTCTGCAGCGAGCCATGGTCCGCTGAGCTCGAGAGGCGGGGCATTGTCCGAGCCGGGGTGTTGCTACGGAAGCTGAGCCGCTGACGCCTCGGGGCATAACACGGAAACTACACTGACCTCAGGGCACAACACGGGAACTACACTGACCTCAGGGCACAACACGGGAACTACACTGACCTCAGGGCACAACACGGAAAGTACACTGACCTCAGGGCATAACACGGAAACTACACTGACCTCAGGGCACAACACGGGAACTACACTGACCTCAGGGCACAGCATGGGAACTACACTGACCTCGGGGCATAACACGGAAACTACACTGACCTCAGGGCACAACACGGGAACTACACTGACCTCAGGGCACAACACGGGAACTACACTGACCTCAGGGCACAACACGGGAACTACACTGACCTCAGGGCACAACACGGGAACTACACTGACCTCAAGGCACAACACGGGAACTACACTGACCTCAGGGCACAACACGGGAACTACACTGACCTCAGGGCACAACACGGGAACTATAGGAGCACGGGATACAGACGGGATACAGACGAGACACATACGGGACACATACGGGATACAGACGGGACACAGACGGGACACAGGGGGGACACAGGCGGGACACAGACGGGACACAGACGGGATACAGACAGGACACAGACGGGATACAGACGGGATACTATTGGAATTCAAGTCCCATATTGAAGATGTGCCCGGTACTATTCCCGGAACACAACAGAGCGCTTAATTTAAGTGCACTGCTGGTGCTGCTTGATATCGAATGGTCAGTGTAGAGTTATGGATTGCCGAAACTTTTAACCATTCATTTCACGACTCTTCCTGGGTCGTTTTGCTGAGCAATATTGTATTCTGAACAAATTAACATCGCCTCCTTAGTGTTAACGGCACGTAACACGTGTCATGGGTGGTTGCGCCCTGCTTATGACTTGTAACGTGTCCGTAGAGCGGTTTACCAGGTGTTAATGACTGGTATATCCTCTGACGACACTGGCAGACTGCCATGTTATGTTTCACGCTTGTTTGCCGTGACGTTCCCCGAGGAATTACACCGTGTCCTGGACTGGGCCAATCGGGACATGACCTCGGGTGCGGGCGGCCCGTGTGCACCGGGGTCAGTTGTGGTCACTGGTAGCTTCCTCTGACCTCTGACCTCTGACCTCTGCCCATTATACGGCTGGTCTGTGACCGTCCACACGTACCGGTCACTGTTTACTCTCGGCTCAGGGCCGACTCGTCCCTACAGACCAATGTTTACCCTGTGCGCTGACGGCAGACGGGGTCTGTGGTCATCCGCTATTGATAGAACAGAGCTGCTCAAAGCGACCCGGCAGCCGGCCAAACACCATGGTCACCAACTGACCAGCACGGGGCGACACCGTGGTGGGTCGGAAAAGGTGAGTTCTCAGAAAATGAGCCGTTGGCAGCCGACGAATGGATGATGTCTAACGAGTGGTTTTTGACGTGCGTCGCCATTTATCTCCTGATGGTAAACGGTCAGAAAATAACACAGCCTGATAACCTGACACACTTAAATTGAGGTGGTTAACCATCCCTGGTTTGGTGGTGCCGCGGCAGCTGTGTGAGCACATGTGGACCGCATGACTTATCAGCCGCCGATCGCTCTATTTAAACGCTGGTTACTAACGGAATGACCGTGTTACCCGTTCTGCCGTGCGCGAATGGCGGTTGGTTCTGCAGTGGCACCTTAGGCGACTCAGTGGCCATAGTTTGCCTCTGACGGGCACAGCACAGCAGACCCGCACGACCGTTCGTTTCCGATACACAGCTGACCCCTCCCCAAGCACGCGCCTGGCATATGGAGAGATACGTGACCATTCCGGAGCTGAATTTCCGCTGTGTGGCCTGCCTCACCCTACCTCAGAGCCCGCCTCAGCTCGCCGTCCTGTACCGCACCTCTGTTCCGACAGCGCGCCATCTGTGCGTACGACAATCGCAAAACTGAACCGGGTCATTTTTCCTTCAGTGGCCGGCGGACAAGGCCATTTCGTGATGGGGGCATAGAATTATGACAGCGTTTGACGATTATCCCCTGGTAAAGTACGACAGATGCTCCGATAAAACGGGGCGGTCGTTTTCCGCCCTGCCGGCCCTGACACCTTCAGTGTCGGATCGGCTTGTCCGCCACATATCCGGCGGACCGCGTCCGAGCGAGCTGCGAGCGGACAGCGCGTATAACCGCTCTGCTCCCCTTCACACCGGCCGCTTTTCCGCTCCGGGGCCGCCCGTTCTCCGGCCGGGCTCGGCAGTTATTACTCATACCGATATTGATCTCGGAGGGGAGATACCGGGGGAGGCGCGAGACAGGTGTAGAGGGGGAGGGGAGCGCGAGGGGAGGCAGACAGGCTGTTCAGCGGCACATGCAGCGCACAGGTGTCTCGGCAGCCCGCCGGGCGCCGGTGTGTCGCGCCCGCTCCGGTCTGGGCCCGCTACGCAGTTCATCCATCGTTCATCCATCGGTAGATCTCGCCTAGACATGGTCGGCTAGCGGCCCCGAACGTGGACGACGAGTGGGCCGACCACGATGATTATAGTTCTAACTGGCGAATACCGTCACACAGGCGCTTGTGGTCTGTGTGAAGATTCCAGTGGAGACGTGCGGCTACGCAGCTGGCGCTCGCGGTCTCCCACTCCGGTCGAGTCATGGCGGGAGCTCGTGGTGTGCCCCCCCGCCATGCTGCTCGTACTTCTGGCCGCAGACAGCGTAAGAATGTCGAGATCGATGGCTCGCGGTGCTGACCGTCAGCTGACCGTCAGATCGCTGGGATCAGCGACCGAGCCCGGTCAGCTGTCTACCGCCATGGTGGCCAAATCAAGAGACTTAGGGGAACGGAGGGATCACACAATTGTTTGTTTTTATCAAACATGATAGCACGAAGGTGTCAAGTGTTATAGCACGAAGGTGGTGTGATAGCACTATGCTATGCCTCCCGCATATTTACCCAGTACCCACCCACCCATCCGAGCGACCGGCCAATCCACCGACGGACCGACGGACCGACCGACCGACCGACCGACCGACCGACCGACCGACCGACCGACCGACCGACCGACCGACCGACCGACCGACCGACCGCCGTCGCCCCAGGCTCCGATCGACCTGGCGCATCGGACGAAATCAGGCAAATGTCAGAGGCCAGCGACTTCCGGCGCACCGGGTGACCGGCCTGGGATCACGTGCTCCGGGAACCGCCGCTCGGGAGAATCGCCGCGGGCGGAACTAGGAACTGGGTCAGGAGGTGCCGCGTGAACGCGTGCTCACCCTATACCATGTGAAAGGAAGGTGGGCGGCGACGTGGCAGCTCTGCGCGAACAAGGTGCGAGGAGTGAGAAGTTAATGAAAGGAATCGGGCCACCTGTTATCTGGAGCCAATCATGCAATTGGCTGCAAAAAGTGGTCAGCAGTGGCCGTAACGAACGAATCCAATGCAAGAAGCACCGTTCGAGCTGTTGGTCATGCTCGCGCCGGTTGCGAAATGAGAGGCCCGTGACCGGTCAGTAGCGTGCTGACAGCGAGTCTCGCTTGGATGCCTGGGGGCGATGTAGCAACACGGCCGCCGCGCCGCAGCTGACCTACTGCTGACCCAGCGCCGGACGCGGCGCGGCCTTCAGAAGCGCTCTCCGCTGCGGCGTGGCCGACGACTCTCCCCCTCCTCCGCTGCGGCTCCTCCGCCTCCGCCGCGCCGGCACTGCCGCGGCGTAACCGGATCTCATCTGGGTGACGTTCGTCCCGTGCGGACCGGATCTGGACGACCCGCTACTATCACCTGTGTGCCAGCCACGGTCATAGACTACGTGCGAGCCTGGCTCGGGCGGCGGCGACCGGGAGGGAGGGAGAAAGCAGAACTGCTATGGTGTCGCAGGGACCGCGGACATGAGCTGTGGTCAGCTCAATGCCAACAAAACAAAGGTCAGTGAGAGCGAAACCTTGCGCTGTGAAGGTTGTCTAGCTAATTCCGTTATCTAGCTCAATTCTGGTCTCGTGTGACGCCGACTTATGTTGCCATTTATCACTACCAGTGGCTCTGCCACGGGGGGGGGGGGGGGTCCCCGCAACATTTTCGGATTTTAACATTACGCCATGGGCGTTGCATGGAAAGAATCGACTTCAGAATGCCTCCGTCCCCCCAACTTTCGGAAGGTGGCGGCGCCCTTGCGCACCACCTTGCAACGTATAGCTGCCAGAAATGCCAAGACTCGCTGACCGCGCTCTGCCGTACCTGACCAGCCGACCACTCGCTGACGACGCTGACCACGGCTGAATCAGCGCCGGACAGCCGGAATCGGGGCGGAAAATCACACGCTCGCTGGTGACGCCACTGCCGGACCTGCGCAGCGGCATCGCGAACCGGCCGAACAGTTTTACAGACCGACGATTTCACTTCTGCACATGCATTGAGGCGGCTTGATGAGGATTTCCTTAAAGGCCGCTGACGCATCAACCATCGCGATATATAGCCAATCAGCAACTGAAGTGGTCTGATGTCATTATAGTCCCGAAACTTGAATATAAATAGCCACTGGCTGGTGTTTTTCCAACTGTAAAGTTTCCAGATTGTCATGTAAGTGGATCTCTGGACTACCGCTAAGTAAGATGGGTCAGTGACTACGCACGGGCTCCGTACCATGGATTATGGAACACAACATGGATTACATAGACTCTGTACCATTCCCGCTACAGTTGTGCATTGTGTACCCATGCGCTCACTCCCACACATTGGGCTTGTTTAGGGAAGTAGAGCGCAATCACAACAAACACCCGCGCGTACCGGCCGCCGGCAGGACACGTCCTCCGACGCGCGGCCCGATTCTGGGTCGGCCGGTCCGTGTTATTGCCCCTTGCTGCCCCGCCGTTCAGCCGCCGTTCAGCCGAGACCAATCGTCCCGGCGTCCCGGCCAGCGGTCCCTGATCGCAGATAGCCACATTCGGGTGTAATGGACCACGGTTCCGACCGACTTCAAATTGGCTGGAAGGCCCGGTGTCATCGTCAGGAACAATGTGTCTCTGCCGGACCGGAGACGGACCGGATACGGACCAGCGCCGGCCGGAGACGGACCGGAGACGGACCGGAGACGGACCGGAGACGGACCAGCGCCGGACCGGAGACGGACCAGCGCCGGCCGGAGACGGACCGGAGACGGACCAGCGACGGCCGGAGACGGACCGGAGACGGACCAGCGACGGCCGGAGACGGGCCGGAGACGGACCGGAGACGGACCAGCGCCGGACCAGCGCCGGACCAGCGACGGCCGGAGACGGGCCGGAGACGGACCAGCGACGGACCAGCGCCGGACCAGCGCCGGACCAGCGCCGGACCAGCGCCGGACCAGAGACGGACCAGCGCCGGACCGGAGACGGACCAGCGCCGGACCGGAGACGGACCGGAGACGGACCAGCGACGGCCGGAGACGGGCCGGAGACGGACCAGCGACGGACCAGCGACGGACCAGCGCCGGACCAGCGCCGGACCGGAGACGGACCAGCGCCGGACCGGAGACGGACCAGCGCCGGCCGGAGACGGACCAGCGCCGGACCAGAGACGGACCGGAGACGGACCAGCGACGGCCGGAGACGGGCCGGAGACACGTCCGCTTTGAGTGTTTGTTTGAATGCCGGACCGTGTGTGGGTGATCGGTTCCGATTATTCAGTTACAGAGCGGGTCTGCTGTCTTGGCGAACAAAACAGCCGTCAGTCACGGCCTGCCATATCCGATATAGCCATCTCAGAGTTCTGATCGGGCCCCAGGATGGCACATCCTTGTGCCTAGTCGTTCTATGCTCAGGGTCAGGATCAGGACCTCCTCCAACTCTGACCAGCGCTATCATACAGAGGCTGAAGTATATCTTGAGACTGACGCCAACCCTCTCTCACCGCCGCCCTGAAGCCTCTGTCTCAACCCGGAGCAAGCGGAGGCTGCTGCCGTGCCTCGGAGGCATCTGGTCGCCGGTCGGCCGTGTCACGGCCCAGCTGTCGCCACTAATGGCGCACCAGAGGGGAGACGCGGCGCGTCTTCCGGCGCGGGGCGCGTGTCCAGCTGGTCCTGACCTTCGGCAGCAGCCCGGGGCGCCGTCAGCCCCCGGGCAGTCGCAGCTGGTGGGCACTAACCGCTGTCAACGTCCGACGGCTCACCGGCCCCCGGAGACTCTCTTTGTGTCGCCTCTCTGCGGCCACGACGGGCCCAGGTGTCATCCCGTGGCCGGAGACCCCATCCGAACGCCGTATATGGCCGGCACTCCCGTAAACCCGTCATCACCAGAAGTGGTGAAGACCGAAGAGGCAGCCGGCAGTCATTCAGTCGGTCTCAGAGTGATATCACTGTACGACGCGGCCGCGATGCAGGGCATAAATCTCACTCAAGCCTGCAGTAAGCACACGTCGATCATTTTATCAGATTGCGCGCTATCGGGTGTTTTGTTTGCATACGAGGCTCTTGAGATAGAGTTCGGAGAGTTCGTGTGACGTCATGTTCCGTCACCGGGACGGGCTGAATTGATAGCGTTGGTGTACCCATTGAATATTGTTTGCCACTTCTGGACGATTGCGCTCCCATTGACGATTTGCTTTCACTGGCTGCACTGAGGCCTGAGGCCCTGGGTGGAGCTAACAAGGCATTAACTGGTTTGTTTTTCGTGTTTGTCGTCACGAATGGTACCGCTCAGTGATTGCGTGAGCGATCAGCCTGTGACCTCTGGCTGAGGCGGCTCATTTCGATAGTAAGCCGTCAATTAATGGCCCCACCAGCGGCGCCTGTCGCGACATAATTAACCCCCAAACTACAGTTAGGTAACCACAGGCTAAACGGGGCAGTGGCAGCACGGCTAATCGTCCTGTGCTGACCGTTATCACTGATCAGTGAGCATTCCAAACGGCTTACTTCTCACTCTGCAGTCTATTAGCCAGTCGTGGTCCGACACCGTTTTTCTGACCGCGTTTTCCCTTTGTTAGGCGTGGTCATGTGGTGACGCCTGGTGACGGAGACGGCAGAGGTGAAAAGGTGAAAAGGTGACAGTATGACGGGGGCGGGAAAACTTCCGGCCGAAGTTTTTCTTTGGAGCGGCTGAGCGGCGTGTGGGTGACGTCATGACGCCAACGGTTACGTCATACCCGGACTGTGACGTCACACCCGGACCGTGACGTGCGTGACCACCAGATATCGGCGCGCTGATCTGAGGGAGATCAGAGCGCGCTGATCTGAGGGCGATCAGAGCGCGCCGATCTGAGGGAGATCAGAGCGCGCTGATCTGAGGGCGATCAGATCGCGCTGATCTGAGGGCGATCAGAGCGCGCTGATCTGAGGGCGATCAGATCGCGCTGATCTGAGGGAGATCAGAGCGCGCTGATCTGAGGGAGATCAGAGCGCGCTGATCTGAGGGCGATCAGAGCGCGCTGATCTGAGGGCGATCAGATCGCGCTGATCTGAGGGCGATCAGATCGCGCTGATCTGAGGGCGATCAGATCGCGCTGATCTGAGGGAGGTCAGATCGCGCTGATCTGAGGGAGATCAGATCGCGCTGATCTGAGGGAGATCAGATCGGCGCGCTGATCTGAAGGCGGCGCGGTCTGTATTGGCGCGGTCTGTATTGGCGCGGCCCCGCCGAGGCCGCTGAGACCGCTGAGACCGCTGCGGCCTGGTCCAGACCGGCTGCGGTCGGTAGTGACCGGTCAGTCGGTCGGTCGGGGCGGGGTAGACCGGTCGAGGCCAGTCTACACTCGATCGACGGGCCGACCGTTTCGCCAAGGCGGCCGGAACTCTGAGCACGCATTCCGTTGCCGCGCCGCAGCCGCGCTCGTCACACGTGGACCGGTGGGGGCCGCTGCGCTGGTGGCGCGGCAATGAGCCCAGAATGGATGGAATTAATCCTGGCGCGACTGACGTCGGAATGCTGCACATGACACAGTCGGGGCCCGAAGCCGTCACGTGTTCCGCCGGCCCGTTGCCAGCAGAACCCGTGACCGATGACGCCCGCGGCGGCGTCAGGTGACCGCCCCGCCCCCACGCTCTCCGCCGCCGCCGCCGCCGGTGTTGACACTGGGACACCGGAGTTGGTGTCTCGGGGCCGCCGCAGGGCCGACATTCTGCCGACATTCTCTGGTCTGCAGGTCACGGTGGGTGTCATCCAGTCTGCTGGTCACCCTGCTCATCACCCTGCTGATCACCCTGCTCATCACCCTGCTGATCACCCTGCTGATCACCCTGCTGATCACCCTGCTGATCACCCTGCTGATAACCCTGCTGATAACCCTGCTCATCACCCTGCTCATCACCCTGCTCACCACCCTGCTGATCACCCTGCTCATCACCCTGCTCATCACCCTGCTGATCACCCTGCTCATCACCCTGCTCATCACCCTGCTCATCACCCTCCGGCGGTCTCTGCTGGCTGGCAGCGTCTCTCCGTTCGTCCTGGCCGCGGGATGGGCCTCCCGGAAAATGTATTCTCTGCACGATCGGACGGGGCGGTCCGTCAGCGGGGACTCGTGAGTCGTGACGCAGTTGGAGGCCGCGGTGGTGTCATGGAGGCCGGGCTGGAGCTCACCCGTCCACCGGCGCCCGGTACGGGCCCGGCGGGGCGGGAACTCGGCAGCCCGACTCGGCGGCCCGGTTCGACCCCGTACAGAGTCAGTCTCAAAGACGGAGCGGGAGCTCCGGACGGAGTCAGAGTCGGGCCGGGAGTCGGTACTCCGAGCAGAGGCAGAGTCGGGCCGGGAGTCGGGACTCCGAGCAGAGGCAGAGTCGGGCCGGGAGTCGGGACTCCGAGCAGAGGCAGAGTCGGGCCGGGAGTCGGGACTCCGAGCAGAGGCAGAGTCGGGCCGGGAGTCGGGACTCCGAGCAGAGGCAGAGTCGGGCCGGGAGTCGGGACTCCGAGCAGAGGCAGAGTCGGGCCGGGAATCGGGACTCCGAGCAGAGGCAGAGTCCGGCCGGGAGTCGGGACTCCGAGCAGAGGCAGAGTCGGGCCGGGAGTCGGGACTCCGAGCAGAGGCAGAGTCGGGCCGGGAGTCGGCCGGCCACCTGCGCGGACCACCCCCGCCGAGAGCGGCTCCGAGCGGCTCCGGGCGGCGTCCTGCCCGCCCAGCTGTTTATTTTCACACACGCGCCGACTCAGTTCCGCGTGGCGCCCCGCCGTCCGCTGTTACCGTCGTCGTCGACGTCAGTGGTAGCTCGCCGCCGCCGCCGCCGCCGCCGCCGCCGCCGCCGCCGCCGCCGCCGCCGCCGCCGTCGGAGTTCTAGGACTCCGGCGACGCGGCTGCCGCGGCTACCAACATTCCGCCATCGTCGGAACCGACGGCAGCGTTCAACAACAGCGCTGCCTCGCCGCCAATGCTGCCTCCGACGGCGACGACGCTGGTGATGACGTCGGCACACGACACGTGACGGACGCGGTCGTTGGGGGCCGTCGCTCGCGGAGACGGTCGCCGACGCGGTGCTCGGTTGGCGAGATGACGCCGTCACTGCGCGCCCGCTCAGCTAGTCATGAGAGCCGAGCCAACCGACGACGACGGCCTTCCTTTGTCGGACCACGCCGACGACGTGCCGCCGGTTCTAAATCGGCGGCCGGCGCAAAGTTGTCGCCGTCGTTGGTGGCGAGCGGCCATTGTCGTCGTAGTCGTCGGTGGCGTCGGCGTGCTAGGGTATCCGGGATCCGCGACATGGGACATTGTAACCGGGCATCTTTAACCACGCGCTGCGCCGGGGCCGAGTGACGGTAGGGCGTAAAAAACACCTTTTCGTCGGTGCAAGCTTGCCAATTGACACGGCGTTCTCCTCTAGGCCAATAACACGTATGCCAAATTTCATTGCGATCCTTTGAGTTTTGGTCCCCGGTTCTCCAAGTCAGCGCCCCCTACCCAAAATGTTAAAAATCAAATTTGTCGCACAGACCTCCGCGTGTGCTCATTTGAAAGCTCTTGTTGAGTAGAATACTCAACAAGAGCTCAACATACAGTCGAAATGCTCTAAATTTAATAGTTTGCGTTCTATGAGTCATAAACCTCTACCAAGTCTCCCCGCAAAGTTGATGAAGTTGTTTGCTATATGTCTAATAAATGCTAACAAACAAACCAAAACCAAGCTTTAGTGTACAGTATACCCTAAAGCAGTGGTTCCCAACCCTTCTCGGTCGATTCCCCACTTATCACGAGCTGATGCCCCCCCCCCCCCCACATCCCCCTAGTCCTATCTTTGCATCAGCTTAAAATGCATTCTGAACATACACAATTTGCAGGGTAACCACCTACTCCAGTGTATTTTGAATGACATATCGGTTACAAGCACCGCACATAGTCGCATAACCTGTGTCAATGCGAGGGCTGTGTGCTTCTTCACCTTCAGTCTTTCGATTCTCGGATCAGTTTTTGACACCGCACACCAGAGGTCAGCTTCGACGTCTTTGAGTTGTTTATATTTTTCGTCACAAGTGCTGAGCTGAGAACGCCTGCTCGCAAAAAAATGTCGAGGAAAATGGAATGAGTTGTCGCAGTGCATTTTCTGAGATTTTCGGGTACATGAGTCGCATCTTTGCCCAAAATCTCCCTTATCGAGCACCCGGAATTCATCCTTGGCCTCGGTCAATGAACTCCTGTACATCGGCTGGTACATCATCCACAGAGCACTTTAAAGGATCTCGAGTAAGCGCCATAGAGATGTCGTCTGTATCGACCTCGGGGAAATACCGGACAATTTCCCCTTTCAGAGCTAGGTACCAGGTGTTCTGAGATTTGTTTTTTCAACTCGTCATCAATGGGGCCGTCGATGTCGAGAACGCCACTCAAGCGTGAACAGTTTCGGATATTTCCGCTCAGTGCGTTGTTTTGCCACAGCTGTCTGCTCCAGCTTCATCAGCTCCAGCTTCATCAGTCTCCAAAGCTGAATATCGCACTTAATCCGAGAAGTCTGCCACCCCCTCCCCCTGCGGTCCACTTATTCCCCCAAGTGGGGAATTCCCCCAGGTTGTGAACCCCTGCCCTAAAGCTTGGTTTTGGTAGAGGTTTATGACTCATAGAACGAATACTATTAAATGTAGAGCATTTCGACTGTATACAAGTGTATTCTACTCAACAAGAGCTTTCAAATGAGCACACGCGGACGTCTGTGCGACGACTTTGATGTTTGACCTTTGGGTAGGGGTCACTGACTTGGAGGCCCGGAGGGGGGACCAAAACTCAAAGGATCGCAATACAATTTTGCATACTTGTTATTGGCCTAGAGGAGAACGCCGTGTCAATTGGCAAGCTTGCACCGACGAAAATGTTTTTTTACACCCTAGGGTGGCGGGCCGCCGAGTGCCGGTGCATCTCTTTCTTCCTCTCTCTTCTCTGCCTAGCCGTCCGTCGGTCGGTCGGTCGGTCGGTCGGGCGGCGCGGCGGTACCGTTAGCCGCGGTGCCGCGTTTTCGTGCCGTCATGCTCCTCACAGGCGCCGCCGGTCATCAGACGTCCAGCGGGCCGTGCCGCGGCCAACACCTCACCTCACCTCACCTCACCTCACCTCACCTCACCTCACCTCACCTCACCTCACCTCACCTCACCTCACCTCACCTCACCTCACCTCACCTCACCAGCGGGCCGTGCCGCGGCCAACACCTCACCTCACCTCACCTCACCAGCGGGCCGTGCCGCGGCCAACACCTCACCTCACCTCACCTCACCTCACCTCACCTCACCTCACCTCACCTCACCTCACCTCACCTCACCTCACCTCACCTCACCTCACCTCACCTCACCTCACCTCACCTCACCTCTCACCTCACCTCACCTCACCTCACCTCACCTCACCTCACCTCACCTCACCTCACCTCACCTCACCTCACCTCACCTCACCTCACCTCACCTCACCTCACCTCACCTCACCTCACCTCACCTCACCTCACCTCACCTCACCTCTCACCTCACCTCACCTCACCAGCGGGCCGTGCCGCTGCCAACACATCACCTCACGGCTCTCCGCCGGGCCGCCGCGCTCTGAGAGGGTTCTATCGGAGGGGCGCCGCTCTGAGAGGGTTCTGTCGGAGGGGCGCCGCTCTGAGAGGGTTCTGTCGGAGGGGCGCCGCTCTGAGAGGGTTCTGTCGGAGGGGCGCCGCTCTGAGAGGGTTCTGTCGGAGGGGCGCCGCTCTGAGAGGGTTCTATCGGAGGGGCGCCGCTCTGAGAGGGTTCTGTCGGAGGGGCGCCGCTCTGAGAGGGTTCTATCGGAGGGGCGCCGCTCTGAGAGGGTTCTGTCGGAGGGGCGCCGCGCTCTGAGAGGGTTCTATCGGAGGGGCGCCGCTCTGAGAGGGTTCTATCGGAGGGGCACCGCTCTGAGAGGGTTCTGTCGGAGGGCCGCTGCGCTCTGAGAGGGTTCTGTCGGCGGGGCGCCGCCCGGAGAGGGTTCTGTCGGAGGGGCGCCGCTCTGAGAGGGTTCTATCGGAGGGGCGCCGCTCTGAGAGGGTTCTATCGGAGGGGCGCCGCTCTGAGAGGGTTCTATCGGAGGGCCGCCGCGCTCTGAGAGGGTTCTATCGGCGGGGCGCCGCTCTGAGAGGGTTCTATCGGCGGGGTGACGCTCTGAGAGGGTTCTATCGGCGGGGCGCCGCTCTGAGAGGGTTCTATCGGAGGGGCGCCGCGCTCTGAAAGGGTTCTATCGGAGGGGCGCCGCTCTGAGAGGGTTCTGTCGGAGGGGCGCCGCTCTGAGAGGGTTCTATCGGAGGGGCGCCGCTCTGAGAGGGTTCTATCGGAGGGGCGCCGCTTTGAGAGGGTTCTATCGGAGGGGCGCCGCTCTGAGAGGGCTCTATCGGAGGGGCACCGCTCTGAGAGGGTTCTATCGGAGGGCCGCTGCGCTCTGAGAGGGTTCTGTCGGCGGGGCGCCGCCCTGAGAGGGTTCTGTCGGAGGGGCGCCGCTCTGAGAGGGTTCTATCGGAGGGGCGCCGCTCTGAGAGGGTCCTATCGGAGGGGCGCCGCTCTGAGAGGGTTCTATCGGCGGGGCTCCGCTCTGAGAGGGTTCTATCGGAGGGGCGCCGCTCTGAGAGGGTTCTGTCGGAGGGGCGCCGCTCTGAGAGGGTTCTATCGGAGGGGAGCCGCTCTGAGAGGGTTCTGTCGGTGGGGTGCCGCTCTGAGAGGGTTCTATCGGAGGGGCGCCGCTCTGAGAGGGTTATATCGGCGGGGTGCCGCTCTGAGAGGGTTCTATCGGCCTGGCGACGGGTGCGGATGTCGGTAATGGGGCGGAGATGTCCCGTCTCGACGTCAAAATTAGCTGAAATAGAGCTGAAAGGAAGACAGAGATGAAAGGATGCTCGCATTAGTGCTTCTGGCAGAGATGGCCGAGATCCCTTTCTCGGTCACTTTGAAAGCTTGATATATTAATCCTTTGATGACACTTTTCCGATGCTGTTCCTGTTCCAAATGATATATTTGTTATATGGGACAAATACAATGTTTCTATTCCCGAATGCGAGTTTGACCGTGAGGCGGTCTGCCCGCCTGTCCAGCCTCGGTCTGCCCGTCTGCCCGTCCGTCTGCCCGTCTGCCCGTCTGCCCGTCTGCCCGTCTGCCCGTCTGCCCATCTGCCCGTCTGCCCGTCTGCCCGTCTGCCCGTCTGCCCATCTGCCCGTCTGCCCGTCTGCGCGTCTGCGCGTCTGCGCGTCTGCGCGTCTGCGCGTCTGCCTCGGTCCGTCCGATCTGGCTGATGAGCTCTGATGACCGCTGGCCGGAAACGCCCTGTTAGCGCCGGCCGTGCCGCCGCCGCCGCCGAAAGTGAGGATTACGAGCTGTGGTCGTTACCATTTCCTGCTGGCCGGGGTGTCGGCGCGGCAATGCGTCACACACGCGGCTTCTGCAGCGGTGCTGGCGCAGCGGTGCCGGCCGAGCTGTGGGCGTGCGCAGTGAGCCAGAGGTGCAGTGTTATTGGCTCCGATGCCGAGTCGAACCGGCGGCGATGCCTGCAGCTGGGGCGTTTGCGTCATAAATCACATCGGCTGCATACGTGAGAACTGCAGATTCCGTCTGACGAGACCGATTTGGCTAACAAACCAGACTGAAGATTACGGCAGCAGATGCCCGCGGCCGAACGACATACTACTTAATATCGTGCCTGTGCAAGTTGAGCATTCTGCACGCTACGTGTTTCTTTTTCTGTTGCGGCATGACATTGCATTGTTTGTGTGCTCAGAGTCAGACGACTGGCTGGCTCTGCGGCCGGTCTAATGTCTGATAAGCCGACCTTGACTCGCCGTCGCCAGGTACCGTGAATTATCGTCATGCACTTAGTACTAAAGCGTCGATCAGTTATGGCCGCCGCTGGAAGCACCATGGACTACCGGATTGTTGCGCAGTTGGTCGGTGAAGGATGTATCGCGTGCCGCTTTGTTCGACGGGTGGTCATCGGGCGGAGACGGACTGCAGTCGGCTCTGTGCTGCTGATGGGGCCTGAGACTGCGCCTGCGGAGTGCGGAGATCGGGGGGGGGGGTACACAGTGGTCCTGGCGCCCCATGTCTAAGCCGTGCCACCTATGTGGGGTCAGGGGCGGATACATGTCCAGACTGAGAGACAGCCACGGCACGGGGGGGAGGGGGCATTGCATCAGGTGTACCTGGAAACCTTTCTCTGCTCCGAGTCGCACGTCACGACTGTCCCGAAATGCCACGTGTCGGAAGGCAGCCGGTGTAGAGAGTCATCAATGACATCAGCAAGCTTTGCACGTGTCGGGTTCACACGAATCGGAAAATATTCAGCGATATTGAAATTTTCCTGTCCGTAGAAGAGGGAGTGGGCGGGAGCCTCTCAGTTCTCGTGGAAATAATTCCTGGAGATGGGGCCAAGACATGTTTACCATGCACTTTTGTGCTGCTCAGATTTCGCCGTTGATTGTTGTACATTTTACATGCAATCTGTCTGGCTGGCAGTAAAGCAGATACATGGAAAAACGGTGTTATGTATAACTTACAGAGAGCTGTACGGCGGCAGCTGAACAATATTGATCTCTCCCCGGGACCGTCGACGTCAGGACTACGTCGCTCACCGTCAGACCGTTCGGGCCTCCTGTATCAGTGGGGGGGGGGGGGGGGGGCGGCTCTCCGTGACGAGCCCAGCCCCTCGGCGCCGCTGCGGCCGGCCGGCGAGGCGTGCCGCGGTCACCTCCAGCTCATTTAACCCTTGGCTGCGCGGCCCGCCTACTCGTTAGAGCCGATCTCAGACCTGCCGTGGGAAAATGCCGCCCACAGTGCCGAGACATGTGCGTGGGGTGCGTGGGGTGCGTGCGCGCGGTGCCGGGGAGCGGCACGGTGTGAGGGCGAGGCGCCAGAGACTGTGCGTTCACCCGCTCTACCAATTACCATGCGTCGTGAACTCACTTAGCCTCTGCCGCCCCTGCACGGCTCCGCGCGACGCTACTTGCCTCCGTACGCCTCCGCACGCCGCCGCCTGCCCCGGCGACTTGTGCAAGCCGCGTGTAATTGAAGTGCGAACCGGCCACTGAAGCGCGGCCTTGGGCGCGCGTGCGGCCTCGGACGGCTGATCGGGCGTCATCGGCCACATTTCGTCACCGCCGGCCTCTCCTGTGTCCAGCTGAGGTGCCGAGTGTCGGTGCCGTCCGCCACGCCCATACTGGCTGGCTGCCGACGGAGGCGCCGCGCCTGGGCGGTGGCTGCAGTTTGGACGCGGCCAGGTCGGCACGGGACCGAGAGTCGGGCCAGCCAGCAGCCGTGCTGTCTGGCTGGTCCGCCCGGCACCGTGCCATGGCGCGGGCGGCGGCCCAGCGGCGGCCCAGCGCCGGCCCAGCAGCGGCCCAGCGGCGGCCCAGCAGCGGCCCAGCAGCGGCCCAGCAGCGGCCCAGCGGCGGCCCAGCGGCGGCCCAGCAGCGGCCCAGCAGCGGCCCAGCGGCGGCCCAGCGGCGGCCCAGCGGCGGCCCAGCGGCGGCCCAGCGGCGGCCCAGCAGCGGCCCAGCAGCGGCCCAGCAGCGGCCCAGCGGCGGCCCAGCGGCGGCCCAGCGGCGGCCCAGCGGTGGCCCAGCAGCGGCCCAGCAGCGGCCCAGCAGCGGTCCGGAGACGACTCCGGCCTCCGGGTCGGACAGTCCGACTGTCTGCTGGTGTCTGTGTGCTGCTGCTGTGGAGACGACTCCGGCCTCCGGGTCGGACAGTCCGACTGTCTGCTGTCTGTGTGCACTGTGCCACTGAGCGGAGCGGCTCCTCCATGTGAGCGGCGCCGGTGCATGGTATGCACGTGCAGCCTGGGGCGCGGCCTGCTGGCCAGCCGGGCCTCTCTGTGGCCGGGCCGCCGATATAGGTCAGCGGACGGCGCCGCTGTGGGTCACCGTCAGCCAGTGTCTGCCACGGGTCAGCAGACTGATGCTGAAGGCAGTGTCGGCTGATGACGGTCCAGTGACCCACCTGCTGATGCTGATGACAGTGTCGGCTGAAGACGGTCCAGTGACCCACCTGCTGATGCTGATGGCAGTGTCGGCTGATGACGGTCCAGTGACCCACCTGCTGATGCTGATGGCAGTGTCGGCTGATGCTGATGGCAGTGTCGGCTGATGACGGTCCAGTGACCCACCTGCTGATGCTGATGGCAGTGTCGGCTGATGCTGATGGCAGAGTCGGTTGATGACGGTCCAGTGACCCACCTGCTGATGCTGATGGCAGTGTCGGCTGATGACGGTCCAGTGACCCACCTGATGATGCTGATGGCAGTGTCGGTTGATGACGGTCCAGTGACCCACCTGATGATGCTGATGGCAGTGTCGGCTGATGCTGATGGCAGAGTCGGTTGATGACGGTCCAGTGACCCACCTGCTGATGCTGTTGACAGTGTCGGCTGAAGACGGTCCAGTGACCCACCTGCTGATGCTGATGGCAGTGTCGGCTGATGACGGTCCAGTGACCCACCTGCTGATGCTGATGGCAGTGTCGGCTGATGCTGATGGCAGTGTCGGCTGATGACGGTCCAGTGACCCACCTGCTGATGCTGATGGCAGTGTCGGCTGATGCTGATGGCAGAGTCGGTTGATGACGGTCCAGTGACCCACCTGCTGATGCTGATGGCAGTGTCGGCTGATGACGGTCCAGTGACCCACCTGATGATGCTGATGGCAGTGTCGGTTGATGCTGATGGCAGAGTCGGTTGATGACGGTCCAGTGACCCACCTGATGATGCTGATGGCAGTGTCGGCTGATGCTGATGGCAGAGTCGGTTGATGACGGTCCAGTGACCCACCTGCTGATGCTGATGGCAGTGTCGGCTGATGACGGTCCAGTGACCCACCTGCTGATGCTAATGGCAGTGTCGGCTGATGACGGTCCAGTGACCCACCTGCTGATGCTGATGGCAGTTTCGGCTGATGACGGTCCAGTGACCCACCTGATGATGCTGATGGCAGTGTCGGCTGATGCTGATGGCAGAGTCGGTTGATGACGGTCCAGTGACCCACCTGCTGATGCTGATGGCAGTGTCGGCTGATGCTGATGGCAGAGTCGGCTGATGACGGTCCAGTGACCCACCTGCTGATGCTGATGGCAGTGTCTGCTGATGACGGTCCAGTGACCCACCTGCTGATGCTAATGGCAGTGTCGGCTGATGACGGTCCAGTGACCCACCTGCTGATGCTGATGGCAGTTTCGGCTGATGACGGTCCAGTGACCCACCTGATGATGCTGATGGCAGTGTCGGCTGATGCTGATGGCAGAGTCGGTTGATGACGGTCCAGTGACCCACCTGCTGATGCTGATGGCAGTGTCGGCTGATGCTGATGGCAGTGTCGGCTGATGACGGTCCAGTGACCCACCTGCTGATGCTGATGGCAGTGTCTGCTGATGACGGTCCAGTGACCCACATGCTGATGCTGATGGCAGTGTCGGCTGATGACGATCCAGTGACCCACCTGATGATGCTGATGGCAGTGTCGGCTGATGCTGATGGCAGAGTCGGTTGATGACGGTCCAGTGACCCACCTGCTGATGCTGATGGCAGTGTCGACTGATGACGGTCCAGTGACCCACCTGATGATGCTGATGGCAGTTTCGGCTGATGACGGTCCAGTGACCCACCTGATGATGCTGATGGCAGTGTCGGCTGATGACGGTCCAGTGACCCACCTGCTGATGCTGATGGCAGTGTCGGCTGATGCTGAAGGCAGTGTCGGCTGATGACGGTCCAGTGACCCACCTGATGATGCTGATGGCAGTGTCGGCTGATGACGGTCCAGTGACCCACCTGCTGATGCTGATGGCAGTGTCGGCTGATGCTGAAGGCAGTGTCGGCTGATGACGGTCCAGTGACCCACCTGCTGATGCTGATGGCAGTGTCGGCTGATGACGGTCCAGTGACCCACCTGCTGATGCTGATGGCAGTGCCGGCTGATGACGGTCCAGTGACCCACCTGCTGATGCTGATGGCAGAGTCGGTTGATGACGGTCCAGTGACCCACCTGATGATGCTGATGGCAGTGTCGGCTGATGACGGTCCAGTGACCCACCTGCTGATGCTGATGGCAGTGTCGGCTGATGACGGTCCAGTGACCCACCTGGTGATGCTGATGGCAGTGTCGGCTGATGCTGATGGCAGTGTCGGCTGATGACGGTCCAGTGACCCACCTGCTGATGCTGATGGCAGTGTCGGTTGATGACGGTCCAGTGACCCACCTGATGATGCTGATGGCAGTGTCGGCTGATGACGGTCCAGTGACCCACCTGCTGATGCTGATGGCAGTGTCGGCTGATGACGGTCCAGTGACCCACCTGCTGATGCTGATGGCAGTGCCGGCTGATGACGGTCCAGTGACCCACCTGCTGATGCTGATGGCAGAGTCGGTTGATGACGGTCCAGTGACCCACCTGATGATGCTGATGGCAGTGTCGGCTGATGACGGTCCAGTGACCCACCTGCTGATGCTGATGGCAGTGTCGGCTGATGACGGTCCAGTGACCCACCTGGTGATGCTGATGGCAGTGTCGGCTGATGCTGATGGCAGTGTCGGCTGATGACGGTCCAGTGACCCACCTGATGATGCTGATGGCAGTGTCGGCTGATGACGGTCCAGTGACCCACCTGCTGATGCTGATGACAGTTTCGGCTGATGCTGATGGCAGTGTCGGCTGATGACGGTCCAGTGACCCACCTGATGATGCTGATGGCAGTGTCAGCTGATGCTGATGGCAGTGTCGGCTGATGACGGTCCAGTGACCCACCTGCTGATGCTGATGGCAGTTTCGGCTGATGACGGTCCAGTGACCCACCTGGTGATGCTGACGGCAGTGTCGGCTGATGCTGATGGCAGTGTCGGCTGATGACGGTCCAGTGACCCACCTGATGATGCTGATGGCAGTGTCTGCTGATGACGGTCCAGTGACCCACCTGGTGATGCTGATGGCAGTGTCGGCTGATGACGGTCCAGTGACCCACCTGATGATGCTGATGGCAGTGTCGGCTGATGACGGTCCAGTGACCCACCTGATGATGCTGATGGCAGTGTCGGCTGATGCTGATGGCAGAGTCGGTTGATGACGGTCCAGTGACCCACCTGATGATGCTGATGGCAGTGTCTGCTGATGACGGTCCAGTGACCCACCTGATGATGCTGATGGCAGTGTCTGCTGATGACGGTCCAGTGACCCACCTGGTGATGCTGATGGCAGTGTCGGCTGATGCTGATGGCAGTGTCGGCTGATGACGGTCCAGTGACCCACCTGGTGATGCTGATGGCAGTGTCGGCTGATGCTGATGGCAGTGTCGGCTGATGACGGTCCAGTGACCCACCTGCTGATGCTGATGGCAGTGTCTGCTGATGACGGTCCAGTGACCCACCTGGTGATGCTGATGGCAGTGTCGGCTGATGCTGATGGCAGTGTCGGCTGATGACGGTCCAGTGACCCACCTGGTGATGCTGATGGCAGTGTCGGCTGATGCTGATGGCAGTGTCGGCTGATGACGGTCCAGTGACCCACCTGCTGATGCTGATGGCAGTGTCTGCTGATGACGGTCCAGTGACCCACCTGGTGATGCTGATGGCAGTGTCGGCTGATGACGGTCCAGTGACCCACCTGCTGATGCTGATGGCAGTGTCGGCTGATGACGGTACAGTGACCCACCTGGTGATGCTGAAGGCAGTGTCGGCTGATGACGGTCCAGTGACCCACCTGCCGGCCGCACCGACATCGACCAGTCGACACCGCGCTGGCTTTGATGTTGTACTCTGTTTGTTTGCGCATTTAGTATGCGTGTTCTCAGAGGAGCCGGGCTTTCATAGGAGCCGGGCTTGAAGAGGGCGGGGCCTCATAAGGATGTTTGTGTCAGTGTGTGGGGAAACGCGCTCGCGTGTTTCATTAGGGCGCTCATTAATTGTAATTGGTGATTACATTCTGGACACAGCTCAGCTGTTCGGATTATACAGGCCGATAGGCGCACTGGGCCGACACACACCGAAGCCGCGGGCGTCGTCCCGACCGCCCGGCAGCGGAACACAAAGTCACAATCTTATTTCGCCCAAGCCTAATAGCGCTACTGTTTCCGGGAAGCCGTGTAAGGCTTCGCTGCCGGCCGCCGTGCCCCAGCAGCGCCCGTTGCAAGGTCGCGGCTTTACTGGTCATCGCGTTATCTGGTCCCATATACGGCTCGGGCCCACCCTGGTTCAGCCCGGTCCCACCCGGTCCCGGCTCCGTAACCGCCGGCTGATCCGCTGCCCGCTGCCCGCTGCCCGCTGCCCGCTGCCCGCTGCCCGCTGCCCGCTGCCCGCTGCCCGCTGTCCGTCGGCCGCGGAGCTGCCGCTGTCCGGAGTCACGGCACGTTCCGTGGACGGAGAGAGGGCGCCGGAGCGGACGGCGGCGGCGGCAGGGCGGGGCCGGCGGACCGGGGCGGTGCCGCCGCCCGGCCGTATCTGATCTGAGGAGCGGGGGATGGACGACCGGCCGGTCACCGCCGCTCCCCGCCGCTCCCCCGTCGCTCCCCCGTCGCTCCCCCGCCGCCCTGCGTGTGACCGGTGTGCGCCGCGGTCAGTGTGGTAATGCACATTAGCAGCGGGCAGCGGGCAGCGGGCAGCGCCGCGGACGTGCTGGGGTCAGTCTGGCCCACCCTGGCCTTCGCATTGTGGACAGTGGTCAATATATTGTGGTCACGTGGTATCAGCTAGTGGTCAGTTGTCAATTGATAGTGGTCATGTGGTATCAGCTAGTGGTCAGTGGTCAATTGATAGTGGTCACGCGGTATCAGCTAGTGGTCAGTGGTCAATTGATAGTGGTCACGTGGTATCAGCTAGTGGTCGGCGGTCTCGTCAGCCGGCGATGTTGTGTACTGTTAGCGGGGTGTTGACGGGCGGGTTAGCGTGCGGGCTTGAACTCTGTTGTTGGTTGGCTCCAGGATACTCCGATCTGATCTTCTGGTGCGCTCTCAATCTACTCCGCAACAAAAATAATCACGATGAAAGAGCACGAGCCATTTTTACCGACTACCGACCACCCGTGGTCGTGCCAAACCACAAGGCAAACATCTGGGATTTTTACGGAGCTGTTTCCGGAAGCGGTCGGTTGTGATGGGCGACGGCGGCGGACGGCGGCGGACGGCGGCGGACGTGGCGCGCGTCTGCGGGTAATTCGGCGCCAGCTGCGGCCGTGCTCTCCGGTGCAGGGTACTGTGTGCTCACGTGTGCCTCATAAAGCCGTCCTGCCGTGCACGTACGACACAGGCCGGGGCCGGGGCCGGGGAGCCGCCTCAGTAGGCAGTGCTCGTACGCCGCATACTACGGCAGTTTATTGGAGTGCGGAACTACCGGGAAGAGCTCAGGTGTCGGCTCCAGCTCTTTGGAGACGCACAGGTGGTGTGGGTGATGGAGTGGGGAGGGGCGTCCCTCTGCCGGCCTGGGTGGTACGGTTTACGAGGAGATGGGTGTGTACAGGAGACATCTACGGGAGCGGCATCTAGGAACGACCCGGATTTGATGTGACCTGACCTGACCTGACCTGACCATTACATTACCGACATGCCCTCACTGATCTGATTTAGTCTGGCCTGACCTGACGTGGCCTTGACAGAGAACCCAGACAAGAAGCCGTGTATAATCCGGTCGATACAGCTACTGACCTGTGGTGGTCTGACTCGCTGTGGTTGGCCCATTGTCAGATAATCGACTTGACATTGGCTGCCGGCCCAGCATTGTGGACAGGCCGCCATATTGTATATGAGAGCCAACTCGAGCCGTGCGCTTACTGCTAGCGCGTGGGTGATGTATTTTAAATCTTATCTCTGCTGGGACGGTCAAGTGACCGTTAGTTGACCTGTCGTCTCAAGGCCGTCCTGTGAAAGCCAGATTTAGGTGGCATTTAATTTTATTGCGGTGTATCTTATCGTTAGGTGACTCGTTCGTTTTCCTAAGCTATCGCCGCAGTCACTCACTGTTGGTGTTAGCTTAACACGTCTTATCGTCTATCCATCTTAGCCAGCTCGGCGTTACCGCGTCTGGTTACCTCTCCTCCCTCCTCCTTGTTTCCTCCCCCTTCTCTTCCCCTTCCTTCCCGCTATCTCCTCGGCGAAGCCTGTGCCACCGTCGCTGCCGCCACCGCAGCCGGCCGGTCGGCCGGGCGCGTCTTCCGCGTTCCTCGGCCTGCACCCCGCCAGCTCGGAGGAGCTCTGTTTGGCCGGCCGATTGACGGGGTACCTGTGTCGGTGCTGGGCCGGGCCGGGCCAGCGGACGGCAGCCATCCGCGGCACGCTCCGTCGCGCGTCCCGGCTGCTGCAGGGCTGCCGCGACAGGGGTGAGATGGACCGCGGCACGCAGTCAGGCCGGCTGTGCGCGCCGTCCTGTCGGCCACCGTCGGTCGGTCGGGGTATCCGTCACCGCACCGCTCACTGAGCGGCGCATCTGTGTCATGGCCCATGGCTGCAGTGGCAGGCCATCCGACTGCACACTGCACAGTGCACGCTGCACCCTGATTCTGCTGCATTGTGGTACGCTGCGCATCGCGGTGTGCCGGTCAGCCGCCAGCTGCGGGCTGCCGCGCCGCCGCGCCGCCGCGCCGCCGCGCCGCCGCGCCGCCGCGCCGCCGCGCCGCCGCACCGCCGCGCCGCTGCTGTTCAGCTGGGCCGGCAGCGGCGGCGGCGGCGGCGGCTCTATTCGGGCCGCGCTGACGACCGGCGAGCGGACAGCATCGTGATCGACGAGCGGGCCTGCGCTGCCTCCGCGGCCACCCCGACCGCCCCCGACCGCCCCCGTCGCTCCGCCGCCGCCCCGCCGCCGCCCCGCCACTGCCCCGCCACTGCCCCGCCGCCGCCCGACCTCTTCCGTCACAGCGGCAATGGAGGGTCGGGTCGGGTCGGGACACAATAGGTCGGGTCGGACGGAACTAAGATGACTGGAATGTGCTCCAGAATCACTCACTGCTCCACTCTCTGGTGAAGGATGGTGGCAGGTTCCTACCTCCTACCGTCACCTGCGCTCCCTTGTCAACGCGTGTCACCGCCGCCGCCACCGCCGCAGCCCCCGAATCGGGCGCCGATACCACTACCGCCGCCGACACCGCTGCCACCACCGCCACCGCCACCGCCACCGCCACCGCCACCGCCACCGCCACCGCCACCGCCACCGCCACCGCCACCGCCACCGCCGCCGCCGCCACAGCTGCCGCTGCCGACACCGCTGCCGACACCGCTGCCACCACAGGCGCGCCCGGAGCAGGCACGCGGGTGGAATGCCGATGGGGTCGCTGTGGAATGCCCGTTGGCGGCCGTGCCGACTACCGATGGGCGGTACCGCACGCCGGCGGCGGAAACGGGCCGGAAAGGGTCGGATCCGGTGCACCCCCGGCCGGCTGACGTGCGGGGACTCGGGAGCAGGGAGCGGACGGAGCAGGGAGACGAGACCGAGCGGTGAGCGAAGAGCCCGTCTGCCGGCCAGCCGCGGCGTTACGGTCCAGTGGTGTGGGAGACCGTCTCCGAGGAACTTCCGGGTCACCAGGTCAGCCTTCCCACGGTCTGGTTAACGTCCATTGGTGATGATGGATTTTCCTGGTCATCGCATGGGTTGGTGGTGTCCATTGATCAACGCGCTTCATCCAGCTTGGTTATACACGCTGGCATACACCTGGATTGTTTGCTATCATTGATCTTCGTCCAGTCCAGTTCCTGCAGCTTGTGTGAAATTAGGACAGGAAATACGAAAATTAGGAACAATTAGAACAGGCCAATACTCTGCACATCTGCACATTTACTGGCTACGTCACTCCATTAATCTGTAAACTGGTCAAACCAGCTCCCGCTATTCCGGCGCAGTTTCACGCCGGTTTGCATAAATATCGCCTCCATTGTTCAGACTGTTACGAATCGTTCGAGCTCTAACTCCAAAATTCATTTTCTCCGTTTTCATTATGTTCGTTTTCCTGCGATATCTTCAGGTCCCCTGGTCTCGTTTTTTTTTCTTCTGTGATCTGGTCTTCAGGTCCCCTGGTCACGTAGTCCCTAGACCTCCTGGTCTCTTGGTTGGTCGGTCGGCTGGCCGGTCGGGTGAGGCCGCAGTTTTGGGTCGTGTTTACGGCTCCGCTCGCCATGCCCGCGACTCTCCCGTCTCTGGCTCCGAGACCATCGACCTACATCTCCTCCGCCCCGCTCCTCTGCCGACGCTCTGCTCCGACCCGAGTCCGACCCGAGTCTGACCCGAGTCCCGGACAGAGTCCCGGACAGAGTCCCGGACAGAGTCCCGGACAGAGTCCCGGACAGAGTCCCGGACAGAGTCCCGGACAGAGTCCCGGACAGAGTCCCGGACAGAGTCGCGGACAGTCCCGGATGAAATCCCATCAATGAACTTGCGAACTTGTGAATCAATGTTACTTAAGTTGGCAGGCGAATTGACCGAGTGTCGCGAGGTTTCAGAGTAGCTCCGGGTAAATCCGATTGCTTCCAATGGAATCCCGCTGTATTCAATTGGATTGCATCACATTAATTCAAATGTTGGCATGTTTATTGACCATTGATCGGGGTCTTCTATGATATGTTACTACTCTGCATAACGACATCCCTGCGGCAAAGCAAGAACGAGGTTGAGCAGAGGACGGGAGGCAGACATCAGGGCCGGCGAACATCAGCTATGTATGATATGAGCCGCTGCTTTTCTGGTAGTCGGCCGGCAGAGTTTGTGGCCCATCTCTGATCTCGCCGACAATATCGCTCTGAGTAGGCCGCTGCTCGCATCACGGCGCATCGCGAGTCATCGCATTCCGAGATCGCATGCATATGCTCACTTAATCCCGAGAGGCTGCTCTGTCTCTCCCGAGTGGAGATGAACTGTCGATACTCCCGGCCCTCCGTGACAGTGCTCGTCGCAGCGCTGCTCGGTGATCGACTGCGGTCCGACCACGGACCACGGACCACGTACCACAGACCATGGACCACGGACCACGGACCACGGACCACGGACCATGGACCACGGACCATGGACCATGGACCACGGACCACGGACCACGGACCACGGACCACGCACTACGCACCACTGCCCTGCCCTGCAGCCGGCCGGGGCCGGGTCGCCTCTGCACCCCCAGTCGCTGCTTCGGCGACACGAGGTCACGACCCGCGCGTCTCGGCAGCCGACCCGACGTGACCCGGTGTGACCCCGTGTGACCCGGGCGACGCGCGCCGCTCGCCGGCCCGCTACGCGCCGGTCGCGCATCCATATGCAGATGGGCGCGGTGCGCGTGTGTGCGTGTGCGTGCCGCCGGACAGTGTTGCGGGCGGCGGGACGGCCCCGGCAAACACGGGTCTGATGTCGGGAGGAGACACCGCTCACGCCCGCTGTAAACAAATTAATGATCCAGAGACAGTACGGGTGTGCCCATCCCGGCCGTCTGTCGTCCGTCTCCCGGCCGTGTTTCAGCTGTCTCCCGGCTGTCTCCCGGCTGTCTCCCAGCTGTCTCCCAGCTGTCTCGTGTCAATCCTCAGCTGTCGTGACCTGTCCGTGACCGGTCTCCAGGTCAATGCGTGTCACCTGGGGTGAGTTTCACATATGTGGCGCTGCCTCAGTGGCGAAGTGACGACATGGTTTTCGAAGGAGCCCCGTGTCGGTTTGATAATGTTTTCTGACGAGTCAGACTGATCTGTTTATTAGAGCAACAGCATATCGTCATGGTGGCGGATTTTGTGTGCCGACAGTGAGCTCACTTGCGACAGGTGAACTCGCATTTACGACGTAGCTGACGTGTTGGGATGGCTTCGAACTCGGTGGTGTCAGCAATGACAAGGGTGACAATAGGCATTCTCAGCATTCCTTGTTTTGTCACCAAGTTTCCGCTACAACTCGGAAGCAGATACGAGGAGAATGCATCCATTGTTCGGTGGAAGTTATATTCGCTTTCGGAGTTGGCCAAATTTCTCTTAAAGTACCCTAGGGTTTCCGATGCACCTGCTTGTGCAATGCTGATTTATTTATGTTAATGTAGCAATTATTTTGCACAATATATTAACGTCTGCAAAACATTAGTGTCGACCTCATGCACCTATGACATTTATGACCTATGGCACCTATGTATGACCTATGGCACCGTGTATGACCTATGGCACCTATGACACTTTTCTCTGACGCTTTGGCGGGTAACTATAATTTCCTATCAGAAATAGAAGTTGAAGCTGACATGCGTTTTTGTTTGGTTTCATGCAACGCCGGCTGTCAAGTTCGGGTCTATATTTGGAGGGGAGGGGTAATTGTCCATCAATTTACTTTCAAATTTGGAGCTCCAGATCTTCAGATGCTCAGTATGATACCTAAGTGAAGGGTTTGTCCCTCTGCAGATACTTATTAGGAAATATTTTGCTTCCGGGGTAGTTTTTGTGTCGGCTATCATCAATAATAATCATTCCCTGACATAAATTAACCTCTATTTGTGGCCGAATCCTATGGTCACTTATGTATAATGGCTAGTTTAATTTTTCCTACTGCGAGGACGATGCAAAGCTTCAGCGTAAAAATCGCTCAAGGCTGGTGCCGCGGTTTTGCTCGTCAGTGCTGGTAGGCCGGCATTTTCCTCCGACAAAACCCGGAAAATGCAAATCGCGGACATGGTCATTTTGTCGCGTCAAATTCTATATCACGTCATATCACCCTTCTTACATTGTCCATGAAGTCAAAAGCTCAAAACAGCGCTTTTTCTTATCCTTTTATCAAACAGTCTTCATCAGTTTTGCGAGTTCTTCGTTTATTTTACTTCATTTGCGTGCTTCACGAAAGCACTGCTTGATCAGCATCAGCGGGCAGTATTTGATGAAGTATTAACAGCACTGACGAATGTTCCGACTGACTGAACCTGCCTGCCTTGTGACGGCTTACACACCACGCTGTTTTCGTCCGCGTGTTGTGCCTGGCTGCCAAACTGATGGACGGTCTCTCATTTTGTTGGCCAATCCTCGACGATCATCTTCCGAGTTTTTACTGTTGACTCAGCTCGCGGGAGATCTTTAAATCTTATCTCCACATATCTCCTTATCCCTTTGTATTGTTCTGCATCTCATTACGTTTCTAACGGTAGGTACCGATCCATGAATTTCAGCGAGATCGCTTGTGTCTAAAGAAATGGAAACGTGGCGCTTGAAACGCGATATTAATATTCTCCTAATCACCCGCCAAATAATCACCCGCCACCAGCCGACCGACTGAACCATTCATCGGGGCCCGGTCTCACACAATGGCTGATCCGTCTACGAGCTGCTTTTTACCGGCGGCCGAGTTCCGCGTTGCGGCCTTGAGTGCGCCGCCGTGGCGTGTTGACGCGCCGTGAGGATCGTATAGATAACGGGGACGCGCATGGCAGGTGGTAATCTGCATCGTTAGCTCTGTGTGCTGAGTGGTGCTGCTGGCTGGCAAGGCCATGTGTCGCCGAGCATCCCGACCACCCCCGGCACTCCCGGGGTCTCCGTGGCTTCCACGGTGGTCCCCGATCCACGGACTCAGCGGCGACGTCAAGGTAAACAGGCTTGACCTCCACAGCTCCACACAGCAGACGGGCAGCCTCACGAGTCAATCGCACCGTGTCGCTGGGGTCGAGGTCGGGGGAACGTCTCAACGATTCTTAATAGTTAGTTTTTGCCATTTGCTTTACCGTTAAGCCACGCTGCGCAGTGTGCAGTTTCATAGGGAGCCAGTAGGTAACTACAAAGTTCTGGCAGTCGTCCGTTATGGAGGTCAGTTCGCTTCGCTGACATCTCGGCCGAAGAAAGCGATCGGAAGGGCTGAATCGTAACGATTGGCCACCCGTTTCCGCTCCGCTGCTCCGATCAACCATCCGAAGAACGTGAAACAGCACATTAAACACAGCACAAAAGGCCGTAAACGTGCCGTTCATCCCATCACGGCTGAGATACTGCCATGAGGACGAGGTATCCTATCCGGACGACCTACAAAGTCAGCACACAGCGCCTGCCGCATATTTCTCGCTTCCCGGCAGTTAACATTTTGTCGGTCCATTCCACACATAAATCTCCCCGGAACCGGAGCTCTAGGTGAGTTTCCCATGCGCGCCTTTTAAACGGCCTCTGAATCACGTCTGCACAGTACACTCACACACACATGGGAACTTCCTAGGTGCGGTTCCGTCGCCTCAGCCTCCGAGGCAGGTGCCGGCCCTTTGTCCGTGCGCCGGCGGCCTTCGCGGCGTGTCGTCTTTTCCGCATCCCGCCACGGAGAACGCCGTGTGTTTCCTGCACCGCCGTCCGCCGCCGCCGGACCGCGGACACAGCGGCCTGGAGCACACCCAGTCTTCTGACCCGTCCCAGCCCGAGCCGGCGGAGATCGGTGGCCGACGCGGATGAGTGGTGACGCCCACGTCACGGGCGCGCACCGATCCGTAACGCTCGTCCGTAACGTGACGTCGTGACGCTCTCTGTGATGTTATGTCGGTGAGGTGATGTCGGCGCCAGTCACGTCGCCCGTGACGAATGACGTCGGTCAGACACGCCGCCGGCCGCGGACGTCTCGGCTGAGATGCCTGGCGGTGATGACTGGAGAGTTCGACGGCCGCAGACTCGGATGTAACGCCACATGTGTGCGGACAGTGCCGAAAACGCAGCTCTGACCCGCCGCCTGGCGATCTTCTGACTCCTGCCGGCTGGCAGGTGACCTCTGGAGGACCTCTGGCTGGGAACAGGAGACCCCGTGACCCGTGGGTGGTCAGCCAGACACGAGACACGAGACGCGCGACCGGCGACCGGCGACCGGCGACCGGCGACCGGCGACCGGCGACCGGCGACCGGCGACCGGCGACCGGCGACCGGCGACCGGCGACCGGCGACCGGCGACCGGCGACCGGCGACGGAGAGGGAGAGCACAGTCTCTTCCTCAGTTCCGGCAGTTCCGTTAACGCCGTGGCCCGAAGGCGCTGTAATGGCCATAATTAGCAGGCAAAGATGAGCCAGTGTGCGCCGCTGCTGACAATGGCAGGAAGAGCGACGACGAGCCGGTCGTCTTCCTCTGTCCAAAGTCATCCACCCCGGTGTGTCCAGCGGCGCGAGTGGCCGAGGAGGAGGGAGGAGGGAGGAGGGAGGGAAGTCCGGCCGGCGGTGTCTCTGATCTGGCCGCACCGCGCCAGATCGGTTTTCCGATATGTCCCTGACGCGCGGGGGGACCGGACGTGTGACGCGACGCGACCAGGAGACCTCACACGACGACACCTGGCGATCAGTAGCGGCCGAACCAGCGGCGGCAGCCTACCGAGACTATCCCTGCGGCGCCGAGGCCGTCCCCCTCCGAGCCCGGCCGTCACGCGGTCCCCTGCTGACGGATAGCCGGTCCGCGCGGGGCAGACGGGCCGCGGCACGCGACTCCAGCGACCGGCCCTGTGGTCCCCTGTCTGGCAGCTCCAGTGCAGTCGGCAGGCCCGTATTCCAAGGCCGGGCTGCTCATTCGACATTCGCTGCCGCCGCTGATCGGGGCGATCGTCCCTGCTGGTCCATATTAGGCGTCCGCTACTGCCGAGCGCCCCCCGGCGAGCGCCGTTTAAACCTCGACATTCGACGTTCGAGCTGGGCTGGCCGGGCTGGCCGGGCTGGCCGGGCCGGGCTGGACCGCCGGAGGACGGCGGCGGAACAAGTGTTGGCTCGCCGATAGCTGCGGCAGCCCTCCGGATGTGAAGTGCAACCCGCGGCAGATGAGCGGAGCGCCAGATCTGGGCGTTATCGGGATTTTAACGCGTGATAGTGAGCCGCGCGCACTGCGCAGGTGACTCCGCCGGCGGCGGGCGATAGGGGCGGCGGCTGGGCCGGCGGCGGCGGGGCAGTGCCGGCGTGGCCGGGCAGTGCTACGCGGGGCGTGCTGCAGTGAGGTGCGATCGCCGCGGGCAGGACGACACAGCGCGATCCAGATCACTGCAGGACGACACAGCGCGATCCAGGTCACTGACAGGTGAGTTCACACTCAGAGGATGTGGGTTTATGCCAACCGTTAAATGGGAAAAAAGAATTGACGATTTTATCGGGAGTAGATGGGGAAATAATCGCTGAGTTTACCGGGACCTAATAACAATGTTACGGTTGGATGTGATGACACCCATCGCGATGATGTGTGGGAATCGCCCCTCTCCGTGTCTGGAATGCGTGGTGGGTTCACGTTCCTCCCCGTTCCGTGCGGCTAGCCACGGCCATTCACTCGGTATGATGACGCGGCGTGTCTTCTGCGCCGTGAAGCGTCTTCTGCGCCGTGAAGCGCACCTGTCGGCGGTCAGAGACACCATCTACGGATGACGCGCTGACGCAGAGTCCACTGACCAGCGCGCCGGTCGGCAGCATCGCCGCACCACACCGGACCGCACCGCACCGCACCGCACCGCACCGCACCGCACCGCACCGCACCGCGCCGCGCCGGGGCGGTCAGGTGGGAAGCGAAGCGACCGCTCATCGCTCCTCATTATTGATCTCGCCTCTCATGAGGGAGGTGGATCTGCCATTCTTTCACACGCCGACGCGGCGCGGCTCGCTGAAAACGCCGCCTGACGGATATGCGCGATACGCATCGCTCCCGGATGGACTCCGCTAAAAAGGCGGCTACAATGGCGTCGTCGCGGTACGGGCAGCGCTGGGAGCGCGCAGAGGAGCGGCGCCGGTGGTGTTGGCAGAGGACCGCGGCCCGCGCCGAGGTGGCGGCGGGTAGCGGGCTGACTCGCCGCCGGCGCCCGAGAGGAGTCTCAAGCTCAGCCGGCTTCTGCTCCACTTCCGGTTCCGGTAGCGTGGCGGGCAGACGTGACGTGACGTGGCGGGCAGACGTGACACTTGGGACACAGACTGTCAGCAGGGGCGTCACCAGGACCGCCGGGGGTCCGCTGATGACCGGGGCGACAGCAGACAGCTCGGACCAACCCACCAGTCCGTCTGCCAACGGCAGCTCATGGTATTCCGAGTATCAAACTACGCGGGAACTCACTGCGTCCATCGAACGTCCGAGATCATGGCGTCCGTTCGCCCTTGTTCCTGCTCGTGCCGGACTGTGACCTGACAGCGGGCAGTCGTTATAAACCGGTTCTGCTCCGAGTGGCTGCTCCGCTTCTCCGCGTAATTATCTCCGTCCGAGCAAGTACGTCATTAAAGCCGACACACGGTCGGTATGTGCTCTTTTCTGCTCTGGAACAGGAGACGTCATCGGCCGTCGTCTCGGCCAGCTGGAAATGGTATGTCGTATGTCGGGGCTTTTATCATGATGAGCTGGTACTGTGCATCTTCCGCTGTTCTGAACGGAGGCTAAAGAAAACGCAGTCTGACATGTGATTTATGTAAATTTCCCCCGGGGCCAGGCTGGAGGCACAGCATTCTGAGTAGAGATGCAAAAATGTCTCCAAAACAGGAACCGGGACCGCCACCGCCACCGCTCATAAATGAGTAGGCACCGGCATCAAGCCCGGCCACAGGTGGCAGCACCCGCCAGTCCCGGCAGCCATCAACCTGCATGTCTTGGCTTCATTATATATTAAACAGTATTTTAACCCCCGAACTTGTGCTGAGCCCGGCATGAGACCGGCAAGCCTGAGTTCAGACACAGCTACAGGCCCGCCGGGCTTGAATTTAGGCCCGGCGCCGGCTCCGTGGTCCTGAAATATGCATCTCTAATTCTGAGGCAACGTGGGTGATCCCAACATCAATTTTATTATTGGATCTAAACTGTTAATTGGTTTTCTGATTGCGTTTTATAAAAAGAGCCGTTGATTCTGTCATTTTCTTGCTGTCCGGATCTCGGGCGACTGCGGTGGCAGCGGAAGGTGGCGGTTGACGGCGGCGGGCGGCGGCGGCGGCGGGCGGAGGGTGGCGGTGATGGTGGCAGTGGTAACGGTGGCGGCGGCGGCAGTGATGGTGGCAGTGGTAACGGCGGCGGCGGCGGGCGGTGACCGGCTGGAGATCACGTTCTCAGCTCTCCGGCCGGCGCTGGGCGGTGGCCGCCCTCGGCGCTGTGTCCTATTTACCGCCGCTGCCGGCGTGCTCTGCCGGCCTAATGCGCCGCTGCTCGCCGCCGACCTAATGCGGCCGTATTTCATCGGCAGCAGGCCGACCGCCGCGTCGCCGACGGCGCGCCAGAGATGCCGACACAAAAACAACCGGGCCAGAGCTGTGTCTGCCGACGAGGCTGAGGCTGAGGCTGAGGCTGAGGCTGAGGCTGAGGCTGAGACTGAGACTGGGACTGGGACTGGGACTGGGACTGGGACTGGGACTGGGACTGGGACTGGGACTGGGACTGGGACTGGGACTAGGAGCTGGGACTGGGAGCTGGGAGCTGGGAGCTGGGAGCTGGGAGCTGGGAGCTGGGAGCTGGGACTGGGACTGAGAGTAGGGACGAACAATAGCTGTGGATGCGGCTGAAGGATTGCCAGCCCGGCCAGTGAGAGGCGAGGAGTCGGTATGTTAGTCTCTGCTGACACCACCGTCTCGCCGCGCTGGCGTGGTAATGGGCGTCTGCTGTACGGTGCGGCCGGCTCCGCGGTCGTCGGCCCGATGCTCCCGGTGGGTCGCTTTTAGCCACCCCATAACGTACTGCTCCGGCCTCGGCGGGGAGAGTTTTTGTGGCCGGGGTTGAAATCTGCCCGTGTCCCCCTGTCGGTGGTACAGGAGTGCGGCCATGGCGTGGCCGGAAGGGTGGGGTGCGGCAGAGGGCCACCCTCTGCCGGGGTGGCGGGGGCACTCATTACAGGAGATCACGCCGACTGTCAGTCGGCGCTGGCCAGGGAATTTCCGAACTCTATAGGTCACCGTCACAGGGCGATTATCACTGCGTACTGCTTAGTGATGCGTGTTGGGCTGGGCTGAGCTGCTTACCAACCGCGCGGTCATTTGGCGCCCTTACCAGTCTCCCGGGCTGGGCTAAACTGCACTTACCAACCGCGCGGTCATTTGGCGCCCTTACCAGTCTCCCGGGCTGTGCTAAACTGCACTTACCAACCGCGCGGTCATTTGGCGCCCTTACCAGTCTCCCGTGTCAACCGCGCGGTCATTTGGCGCCCTTGCCAGTCTCCCGTGTCAACGGCGCGGTCATTTGGCGCCCTTTCCAGTCTTCCGTGTTCACCACCGTCAGCGAATTATCCGTCACCATCATTCAACGTCTGGAGTTTTCCTCCCAACGGAAAATATTTCAGAACTCGGAAATGAACCTGATCTGGAGTTCGCTCATTAGCGCTAGGAGCCGCCGCCGCCGCCGCCGCCGCGTCCACCCCGACCCGGCGTCTGCCCGGGCGGATCGGAGGTGCCGTCCCGCCGTCGCCGCCGTTGCCGCCTCGCGTCGGGCCCCGTCTAGTGTCGGTGCCGCCGCCGCCGCCGCTGCCGCTGCCGCTGCCGTCGGTGTCGGTGTCGGTGTCGTCACTATCTCGCGCCCCGTCGCCGGATACGGCCGATGATTTAGCGAGCGGACCGCCCGTGCACCACGGCGCCCTCACGGAAATACGCGCCGATCGCCACCGGAGACGAATGCAGCGTGGGGAGGTCGTCGGAGACGAAAACGACGCGGGGATGCCGCTTGAGACGAGGACGGCGCGGGGAAGTCGAATGGCCGTCACTGCCGACGCTACGAGGCTCGCCGTGGCGCGGAACGGCGGGGGACATTCGATCGTGGCCGCGGAGGTTCGGACCCTCGTCAGTGCCAGCTGGGTTTCGGATACTGCCCGAGGAGGTCAGAACAACGTGGGCGGTGATTAGATGTGGAGGCAGGGGATGTTTTTGCTCTGGCCAGACTATCGAGGCGGGGAATACGCTGGTGGCGATGCCAAACAGCGGGCTGGATGATTGGCGTCGTATGACGTTAGCTGGCCTATCGATGACGGGGGATAGGCTCGAATGGCACGTGATGCCGTCAGAATATATACATTGACGTTGCACTGCTTCTGCTGACGTCTGATGACGCAGTAGCCAACAAACAGGCAGATGTCAATCCCAGCACGGTCCCAGTTTGGCCGCTACGGTCTGCACGGAGCTTTCACGGGCGCGGCCGGGCATTCGTTGGCTAACTGGTGACCAGTTGCGAGGTCTTGTGACGTCACGGCGATACTGATACTATCACTCGTCCCGACATTAGAGTCATGGGGATAATGAACCGCCCCGACTGCTTTCTGGCCGCCGCCGCCAGTGACGGTCATGGGAGCGGGCGGAGCTGCCTGGGGAGGGAGGGGGCTGACCGGACGGTCATGGGAGGGGTCCAGGGCGGCCGGGGCGGCCGCCGGACCCACGCACAGGCGGAAGCGGCGCCGGTTTCACCCGCCGCACGCACCGTGATATCGTGCACCGTAGTCCGCCCAGTTTAAACACGCCTAACGGGCGGAGTGACGCCGCCTTTCCGCGCGATAGGGCCGGGTCGAAGGCCTCGGAACGGGGCAACTTATCGGCCAGCGGGTGTGGTAGACAGCGGGACGGGAGTTATGGACCAGGAAGGAGGTGCGAACGGAGGTGCGTGGGTGTGCGCCCGACGCGCTAGTTTTGGCTCGAGCTTGGACACTTGCTGGATTTAGTGCAACCTGAGGCCATTCTGAGAAAAAAAATCGAGCCGTGGCTCGATTTGTTATTTATTTTAAGAATGGCATCGGGACTGGAAATTTGTTATGTTTGGGCAGTATGTAAAATACCTGCATATTATTTGGCTTTGCTGCTGCATTTCCGAGGCGCTGTTTCGACGCCAAAGATCTCCCGCGCCGGGTCCTGAGGCCATTCTTTAGAGAAAAAATCGAGCCACGGCTCGATTTTTTTTTGTATAAGAATGGCCTCTGGTCGCCGGTAAGTTACTTTATTTTCCTCTGGTCGCCGGTAAGTTACTTTATTTTGTTAGTTGGGCTGTCACCGGGACATGAATCTGACGCCCATCCAACATAACAAACTTCGGGTCCAGATCGCATCCGGGCCGGTGCTGCGTCGGCGCAGGTCTCTGTGACCGATCTGTTTATCACGAGAGCTAAACAAGCACGTCTGCACCCGTGTCACGTTCACGGCAGTGACCGCCGCAGCTGTGTGTGATCCGATTGATGGGTGTACGGCGTGAAGGTGCTGTTGACGGTAGGTGGAGTGGTGGTTGCTGATGGCCGCTGTACTCTCGGCTCTCGCCAGGCGTGTTGTTCTGTTTAACGTTTTCATTTTTCAAGGTCGCCGTTCGAGTAAACCTTGCGGCGACTCAGATGAAACGGTTACCTCGGCTGTTTGTGGCCCTCATGTTGTGGAGGGACTCTCATTACACGCTTGGTCTGCACAACGCTAGCGTAAACTAACATCCCGAGTCAGGGCCTCCCGTAAGTAAGTAACTGGGTGGGCAAATGCCCACCCAGTGATCCAAAATGGCCACCCAGTGGCGACAATTTGCATACCCAGTTGTAAACTATGAAATTACGGGCATCCGTAATCTCCCGTCCCCTCTCGGTGACCACAAAGCAGCAAAGTAACCATTCCTGGCATCGGTAGTCATGTTTTCCTGTTTTGAAGCATGTTGATGCGCATGGATAGACTAATCACGCCACACCAAATCAGAGTCCATCACAGAGAAAACCTACGGATTCGAGTCATTATTCTAGTTATCAATTATGATCTGGGTAGCTGTTACCCAGATCTACACAGCACAGTCGCTGCTATACTAACTCCTGCACTGGCCATCCCTCATTACTGTGTGATTCGAGGGATGTCCTAAGTTCGGATATAATAGAATAAATATCGTTCATCGTGTTAGTCATTTTTATTTGTATTCACGATCTCAGCGCCTTTCCATGCAATGCGGTTTATTTCAGCAGTCAGGGTAACCCGCGTCCCGCTGGGGGATAAGTTTAACCCCCCCCCCCTCCTGGACTTTCTCAACAACTTGAAAACTATAAAATATATCTACGTGAAACTTTTAGCTCCTTATGCTGCATCAATTTTACGTCTTCTCACCACATTTCAATGAAATTGGTGTAGGACTTCGGTAGATAATGACGTTTTAATGACGTCATGTCCTGCCATTTTTGGTGAAAAAAACTATAAATGTTTGAAAAATCGTAGAAAATCGAGTTGAAAATACAAAACTACAAAAAAAGGAAATTATATTTTCTTCAAAATGGCCATCTCCAATTGGCAAAACAATTGGGTTTTGACCAAAAAGCAAAAAAGTTTGTTTTTCGGAAAATTTCCACAAAATGAGTTTTTTAAAGATATTAAAAAAACGGAATATGTATTGGAGAACCAAGTATGGACGATACCAAAGCCAAATTGGAAAGCAATATCTTTATTTTTGACTGACTTATGGCTCCTTAAGTATGAGTAACTCAAGACGTCATTTTTTTAAGTTGCGTTTTTTTTTTGGCTTTTTCTGGCCAGGCACTGACCAATAAATTCCACCACTGTATTTCTAAGACAAGACTGGTCTAGAAACATGCCTTTTGATTTATATTAATCAATTTCAAATTTTGACTATGTGACCTGACCTTGACCTGAACTTCACCTAAGGTCCATGATATGGGGTCAGGTTGTAAAAATGGCTACTACTATCGAATTATACGTGTAAAATTACCTCTAAAACATGTGTCGCATGACTTCCGTAGACCTCTTGCCAATAGTGACCTTTTGTGACCAGACCTTGACCTTTGCTTACAATTTCACTTTCGCTTATGCGGGAGAGGCATTATACCTTTGAGAGCACTTTGTGCGGCAATAATCGTAATATAAGGTTTTTAATGGAAAGTATGGCCATCAACTCAAATACTTCGATTTTGACCTGACTGTGACCTGACATGTGACCTGACATGTGACCTTATTTGAAGAATTTAGGGTATCCATTATATTCGTTTCATTGCGAGCTTTCGATCGCCGACTTGTGCGTCTCGCTGCGACCATTGGTTCGGAAGATAATAGGGGGGGGGGTAAAATTTACCCCCCCCCCCCAGCGGGGCGCGTTCGGCTGGAGACCCAGCGGGGCGCGGGTTAAGATGGATGCAAAGTTAAAAAACACATCCACGCTAAAAAGTAGAGACAGTGAAAGCTTAAAGGTCAGGAAAAAACCCACTCCGCCGGCCTACATGTTTGTAAACTGTTTCAGCACGGAATCATTGCTGCGGCGATACTGGCGAGAGTTCCGCGTTTCCGTGCTGGGCAGTCGCTAGAGCCTGCTTCGGACGCAGCTACTTCTTCGTGTTCGAGCCACAGGAACTCCGGTCAGCAGCAGATCAAATGATACAGACGAAGAACTAAGCAGAGGGGCGCCTGGCAAGGATGTCCTCACAATTCCATTATAGCCCGAGAGAAGCCTCTCAAATGCCAGAAGTAAACCGAGAAGCCTTAGCAAATTGGTAACAGAAGAGAAAATACTCAGTTATTGAAATATCTCACTTACGGGCGTCGTTACTAACGGCAAGTAATGAGTTGTGGAATTTGTTTTTTCGCCCTTGAAGCGGCGCGAACAATTCTGCCTAGATTTAATTAGTAATTTATTCATTTTATTCACATATTTTATATACAATGGACATTGACTGCATTTTGAACAGAGCAAAATAATACCTACGAACATCATAGGCCGGTACGACCGGTTTAGCTCCCTTTATACTTTTTTATTTTATATTTTAATTTGATACATCTATATTACTATTTGATAAGCGTCTGTCTGTCTGTCTATCTGTCTGTCTATCTGTCTCTCCGGCACCGCTCAGTCTATTCAGTTTAAAAGTCCCAGTTAATTCACGTGCTGAATTGGTGCGGATACCTCCATCCCGGAGATGCCAGCTAGCTATGCATAGGACATATGTGGGAGATGGGATAAGTCACCGACGCACCGGAGTAATTGGTGGGGCGGTGATCCCTTGACGGGTAATGGGTAATTATGTCCTATGCAGTTCTAGTTCCAGTCCAGTTAATTAGCGTGCTGAATTGGTGCGGAAACCTCCATCCCGGAGATGCCAGCAATCGTTCAGCGCAGCGGACGGGTTAGCACTAGTTATTACTTTTTGATAACCCTAAATGTTCCAAGCGGCTTGGGGCGCTGCCAATCTTCGCCGGTTGCAAGGTGTTCAAGCAGGATTTTACTAATGTAGGGTCTAGAATACAAATCTGCACATAGCTGTCCTGAAACGTCACACGTATTAATATTGAGAAGAAATTAACAGCCACATAACAATTGCGCCGCCAAAAGGCGCGACATTTGGGGTTTTGGAAGGCTGGAGCACTATTTTGCTATTTTGGTCCGAGGAAATGAGACTGGAGCAAAAGGAGGACCAAAAAACATGTCACCCTCTCCCTTAGGGCTAACGATTTTGCAGGAGGGGCCCCCTGGAGCCGCAGGTGCCCCTCCCCATAATCTAAGCCCGCCTCGCCAAAATGCTCACCCAGTCCAAAATCCTTACGGGAGGCCCTGTCCCGAGTCGTTTCTGCTGTCTCTGTCCCCTCGGATCCGGCGGAGACTGCGTATGTTGGCCAGCGGCCACCATCCTCCCGCCCCGTCTCTACATTGTCTTGGTGATCTGCGGTCTATCCGGCGGAGACGACCATCCCCCGACGCCGGCTATCGCTGCTCCGAGAGCTGCGCCAGACCGCCTCGTCCACAGCGCCTGCGTCCCACGGGAACACCGCAGGCCTATTACGTGGCGAGTATCGAACACCCAACGGCGCTCACTCGTTATTCTCCTTTTTCATAAACGGATGTATTCATATTCATTGCCTAAGATGTCTGGTCTGTGAGAATCGAGCACTTCGCTCACCGCTTATCGGCTGGCCGATGATTTTGTTTTCTCGTCGGCATTTGCATGATTGTCTGGTGTTGACGTCTGGCACGGAGCCGCCTTCTTCGCGAGATCGAACGCCGCTCCCCTCTCGGCCTCATATTTCTTTCATGCGCTCGTCGCCATTGTTTCGACGCTGCTGTGCGGGGGTGCGCGGCCGCCCTCCCGGCCGGGGCCGTCTGGGAGCCGTGCAGCCGATGACGCGGTGCGACGAGAGGCACTGATTTCCCGGAGATCTGCCGGTAACGCTGCCACCCCGCCGTCGCCGCCGCCGCCGCCGCCGCCGCCGCCGCCACCGTCCGTGGACATCGCGGGATTTTGTCGATGTAGGAAGTCGCCGGCGTGATGGTTTTACGAGATTGCGCTGGGAGCGGTAAACAGACAGGGATGTTTCCCGGCCGTGTTGTGGGTGCCGCTGTGTACGCGGGGAATGGTTGACTGGCGGCGGATCGTTGTAGCCAGACCCGTCTCCGGCGCGGCCTTCCCCTGAAGGTCGCCGCTGGGATAATCTGAGTGGTCAGTGACTAATGTGGTGTGTGGACACCGGACAGCGAATCTCTGTCTGTGGTCATTTCCTTGTACTTTCCACCGTCCGCTGGGATAATCTGAGTGGTCAGTGACTAATGTGGTGTGTGGACACCGGACAGCGAATCTCTGTCTGGGGTCATTTCCTTGTACTTTCCACCGTCCGTCGGACGTGTCCGGAGCAGGCGCCAGTTTCCCCCTCTCGGACCTGATAACCGCAGTCGGCCGTCGCCGCCAGCCGCAGACTGGGGGAGCTGGGGAGAACCCAATCATCAGCGGTACCCCGCCCGTCCCTGCCTGGTGCTGGCATGCACTGGTAGGTACTGGACACGGGGATAGCCCACAGCTCACTCACCAGTGACGGCGGGGTCCAGAGGCCAGAGCGACACCCTACACGTGCGCCGCAGGCCCGAACGCGGGGCGCGGAAACAAACACGGTGCTGCGATGCGAGGCGCGCGCACAGCCAGGACTTCACAAGCAGGAGAAAGCTGGCAGTTTGTGCAATATACCGCGTGTTGGAGAGGGAAGGTTGCCATGCGTGACTCTGTGGCGGGGTAATGGTGGTGGTGGTGGTGGTGGGGGGGGGGGGGGGGGGGGGGGGGGTGGTGGTGGTGGTGGTGGTGGTGGTGGTGGTGGTGGTGGTGGTGGTGGTGGTGGTGGTGGTGGTGGTGGTGCTGGAGAGGGAAGGTGAGAGGAATGGTTACAGAGCCGGAACTCAGTCGAAATGACCTCGGAGTGGACCCCGGGCAATGGTTTGCTGACGAAATTCCGTGCGCTAGGTAAAACTATGCAGTGGATAAGGATCGTCGGTACACCTCACAGGGTTTTCACGCTGGTGCCGTGACCAAACAGATCATGCAATGTTGGTTTTGCTTACTTAGGTTAAGTGCATTCCCCATAGGTATGTTCCATATCAAACCGCCGGTTCAGCGATGCGGCTTCTTCTGTTGAAGTTGAAAGCTGAAAGCTCCTGTTGAAAGCAGTGTGCTGTGATTCAACGCTTGCTTTGTCGTATGCATGTGACCCAGTGCACAGTACTATCTTGTGTAAATATTGTCTCTATCGATTCGTCGTGCCGAATTCTAGCGGGTGCCTTTGATGTAACTGCCTTACTCACGAGACAACATGTCGGCATGTCAAGAGAACTTTCTGTCACATCCGGGTTCTCTGTTTCAGTACCTGCTCTGCTATATTGCCGTCAGGGCCCTGGCATTTACGACTAGATAGCACCCAGTCCTGTATCGCCCCGACTCTGGCATCTCGTCATTCCCGGGATTCGACGATCTGTGAATGAACCTTGCTCGTTGTCTTTGACCGGGTGAATGTTATCACCGTGACACACGCCTCGGGGTGTAGGCGTCAATTGGAGCTGGCACGTGAGGTGTCCGCGTGCCATGTGTGCCTGCAGCCATAAATCGGACAAAGGTCGGCGGCGGGGTGACGCGTGTGACACAGGCTTGTGACGTAGTCATGATAAGCCTTTTGAGATGTCCTTATTTCCAGTGTTAACTGTTGGCCTTAATCCGGTTAAATTTTTCATCAGTATTCCTTTGTATTGTGATGATATTTTACGATAAGCTCGTTTGTAATACCGGCGCGTCAATCCGTGCAATGCATTTTAAGTCTGAACCAGAGCTATTTTTTTACCGTACTTTTCAACACCTGCTAATGACAGAGTCGTGGTATTTTGACAGATTCGTGGTCGTAGTTTGTATTTTGACAGTCGTGGTCGTGGCATTTTGACGAAAGTCGCTGTCTGGTCCGCCGTCCATCGCTGTCAGGAACGGACCGCTGACGAACGAGCACCGGTGACGTCACACACACCTCTGACGTCACGATCAGCCGTCTGATTGTGTGCCGGCAGACGTCAAGGGCCGTTCTGCTAACCACGTGACGTGCTACCTGCAGCCCCGTCATCCCGCTGACTTCTCATCATCTCGGCACGTCTCTCGTACGCCACGCCGAGCCAGTTCGATCGTAGGCGCTATCTCTCACACCGTTTTACGGACATCGCTGCCGCTGCCGCTGTCGCTGTCGCTGTTATTCACAGAGACCATAGACGGACATCGCTGCCGCTGCTGTCGCTGTGGCTGTTATTCAGAGACCATAGACGGACATCACTGCCGCTGCTGCCGCTGTCGCTGTTATTCACAGAGACCATAGACGGACATCACTGCCGCTGCTGCCGCTGTCGCTGTTATTCAGAGACGGACATCACTGCCGCTGCTGTCGCTGTCGCTGTTATTCAGAGACCATAGTGGCGTGTTTATTGGATCAGCAGAACAATGACAGTAACTAGCTGCTGCTGGATTCAATGCGCTTATTCTGTTAATGTTCAATCTGCATATCAAATCAGCTTGGTTGCTGTGAATGCACTGTCGCGTTGACTTTAGGATGAAATACATTTCAGACAAGAGCTGAAATTAACTTTGGGTTTGGTATGCAACGGGGTAAGTAGTAAGTACCTACGTGATACTAAAGCTTAAAAGCAGCTTGCACCCTCATATATAATTCACAAATTCCCTTTGCAGGATGCTTTACATTCCCTGCAGGCTGCACAAAGTAAACGTTATTTGCTATGTAATCGGGCGTTGTGTTTCCCGTTTTACCGCCTAGTGACTGGGTTTGGCGGAAACTTCCAGCTCAGTCATCAGTCTTCCCTGTCTGGAACGCTGCTGCACTGTAACCGCATGGTCTTTACTCTCTAGTCTCTACAGAAGCTAGTCAGATGCCTTTTATCGCAGGCTGAGGCCCGTTTTTATTCCATTCGTTTACTTTCCCTGTGTCAGAAGTAGCGTTCTCGCCAGCTACGATTCTCGAGATCCGATTTCCTTGAACTCGATTTCCTCTGCATTTTCCTGCTCTTCTTCTTGGCTGGGAAACAGGATGCCGAGCATATAGAAGTACACGTGTCCTTGAAAAGTATGGCTTAGTGCATCGTTCTTTTTAACAAGGAAGTTCACCATCCAGGGTTACATTGTGCTGTTTCTGTAAATATTGGTGGAAGCCAAAATGATGTATGAAAACACTTTTTTTTTGTTGCAAACCTCTTGCGTCAATATAGATCGGATCAGTCAAGCTCATTATCCGCCTAGCTAGCTCCTGCTGTTCGTCTGGCGAAGCTGCCATAATGTCAGCTACACTAACGCAGCAGACATCATTCGCTTTGACACCGTGCCAGCTGCGGGGCTGACGCTGACCGACAGCTGACCTGACGCTGATCTGACGCTGATCTAACGCTGATCTGACGCTGACCGTGCCAGCTCCGGGGCTGACGCTGGCCGACAGCTGATCTGACACCGACCTGACGCTGACCTGACGCTGACCTGACGCTGACCTGACGCTGACCTGACGCTGACCGTGCCAGCTGCGGGGCTGACGCTGACCGTCAGCTGACCGTTGGTGCGTGGCGGGCCGGCTGCGGCCCACAGCCATCTCTGACGGAGCGCTTCCATCTGCTCTGTCCTTTCCACCGCCAGCCGCGCTCCCATCCCTCCTCTGCTGTATCCCTGTCCCCCTTCCTCAGGGACCGACAGCAGCGGCGTGACGTCACTGATGATCAGAGGGAACCCGAGCGAATCTGTCGCCGGCACTGCCCACAGCCGTTTGCCGGCCGCTCGACAAAGCCGGCCGGCCGCCCCAGGCAATTGTACGTGACGGCAACGGCACTCCGGAGAGCCGTCCCTCCACCGGGTCTCCATCTCGGTCAGCTCTGGGTGGCCGGGAGTGGAGCGGCTGGTGGCGTCCCCGGCCTTCAAATAGGACACTGCAGGGCACAGCGGGGAGCTGGGGCAGGCATCAATTCAGCACGGTTGGGAGGTGTCGTGAAAAATGCACGCTGGGGTGGGACTGAGTTTCACTCTCCTGTCCCCTGCCTGCCTCTGTTCCTCTGTCTGCCTGCCATGCTCCTCTGTCAGGACCCCAGGCCCAGGCAACTGGAGCATTTCGCTGGGGGTGGGTGTGGGTGGGCTTCAGCGGGTGTAAGTGGCTCCCGGCGAAGGTGCGATCGGAATGTGTCTGCCATTGCCGGCAAATCGCTGGATCCTGCTCCGAGGCACGGCTGCTTAGCTGGGCCTCGGCGATACGCCGTCCATGGCTGCCCTATAAATAAGCCCCAATTGGAGAGAGATGGTATCCGATCGGGCCACTTCAGCCAGCCGGCGCCGGCTCGGACGGCTCGGAGGCGGCTGATCGGCTGATCGAACGTTGACCGTATCGCGCCGCCCCACCTGTAGCCGGCCGAGGCAGCTCTGAGCTCGAGCTCGGCCGCTGCATGCCCGGGACGGTGGTGCCAGGGGTACGGGAGAGTCAGAGGGCGGCGGGGACCATGTAAGCCGAGCCGGCGGCGGCGGCGGGCGGCGGCGGCCGGTGGGCGGGCGGCGGTCTGCGGCGGCGGGGCGGCACGGGGCGGTGTCGTGTGCGGCGCGTGACCCGACACCGGAGCCGACACTGAGCTGGCCGAGCTGGGTGTCACCAGGCCACCCTCCCTCCCCTCCCTGTCCTGTTCTGTTCTGCACTGCCCTCCGCCAGCCCGCTGTGTGTCTGTCTTCCTCAGAGCTACAGCACCTCCCTGTCCTGTTCTGCACTGCCCTCCGCCAGCCCGCGGTGCGTCTTTCTGCCTCAGAGCTACATCACTGCTAATCATCTCCGCCGACCCTCCGACCCGCCGACCCGCCGGCCCCAGTCCTGTTTCGGAAGACACAGCGCTCGTCGGTGTGTATTTGTTTGTTTGGAGAGCGCTCTCTTCACAGACGGCGAACCCAATTATGGAGCGAGCCGTTTCAGAGGCAATATACAGACGGTAAACAGACGCGGCGCGGCGGTGCGCTTGCGGGTCGGCGTTGTGCGCTGCGCCCAGCCCCGACCCCGACTCGGCCACCGCTCCCCACCCACGCGGTGTGCCATCGGTTCCGCGGTGCTGGCGGACGGGAAGGGGTTCCGCGTCATGAATTGCACCTGCTTCACGGTGGAGGAACGCCGAGATGGGGCAGGGTGGTATACTCTACCTCAGCGCTTGTTGACCCCCGCGACACATTGACACCTGTGAGATGTGCGGCGCCGTAAAGCAGAGATCGTCAAACAGATGCGGTCGTCTGTGAATATGTGCCGGTAAATACGTGCCAAGAATAACCGACGTGCCGGCCGGGCCATCCCACTGACGGACACTTTGCATGTGTTACAGGTGCGTTCCCCACTGACGGATACTTTCCATGTGTTACAGGTGCGTTCCCCGCTAACGGACACTTTCCATGTGTTACAGGTGCGTGCCGGCGATAGCGTCCGTCCCGGGGTAACGCGGCGTGACGGTCAGCGTTACGTGTCGCCGCCGCTGACGCAGGTATGGGCGGACGCTGCGGACATGCGTTACGCGTCACACGTCACACGTCACATGTCTCACATGTCACACGTTATGTCTCACATGTCACACGTCGCTCTCTGCGCTGGCCGGGGCGGGACGGATCTGGCCGGGGCGGGACGGATCTGGCCGGGGCGGGACGGATCTGGCCAGCGGGTGACTGACCGGGCACCAAATGTCTGTCGCGCCGCGCCGGTGGAATGCGGCTCGCCGGCCGCGCCGCCGTGGTGTCGCGCCGCCACCCGTTAGCATACACCGGACCGCCAATCTGTCCAGCGGTCGTCCGTGACCCCGGGTGACCCTGGGTGACCCTGGGTGGCCCGGCGGTGGTCTGGCGGTGGTCCGGTGGTGACGGTGACGGCGGCGGCGGCGGCGGCGGCGGCGGCGGCGGCGGCGGCGGCGGCGGCGGAGGTCCACCCGTTCCCAGCCGCACAGTTACCTGACCGACCGGCCGGTCAGCGGCGGCGGCGGCGGCGACGGCGGCGGCGGCCGGCGATCAGCTGTGTCGCCGTCCCGCCGCCGACCCGGGTCACGCCGGGGGCACCCGGGGTCGCTGAGGTCACTCGGGCGCCGGCCGAGCTCAACGGTGCTGGACTCGGTGGCGCCGCGGCGGTGCTGGTCCGCTCTGGGCAGCGGCGCGCGATGCTGCTGACTCCAGTGGACTGCGGCCCCTTGATCCCGACGTGCCCGGTGACCCTGACACGCCGTGCCTGGTGACCCTGACACGCCGTGCCTGGTGACCCTGACACGCCGTGCCCGGTGCCCCTGACACGCCGTGTCCGGTGACCCTGACACGCCGTGCCCGGTGCCCCTGACACGCCGTGCCCGGTGTCCCTGACACGCCGTGCCCGGTGACCCTGCCACGCCGTGCCCGGTGACCCTGACACGCCGTGCCCGGTGCCCCTGACACGCCGTGTCGTCTCGCTGTGGATGAAGGTGACCGCGGCGCGGATTGTCATTTGTGCCGCTGACGCGCTGAGTGGGACTGTCCGCCACGGTCTGCTGCAGCTAGCCCGCTGCGAGCCCGCTGCCAGCCCGCTGCCAGCCCGCTGCCAGCCCGCTGCGAGCCCGCTGCGGAGCTGCAATCCGGCGGCTATGTTTGTTTAAGCTCTGTGAGAAAAAGGCAGCTGGACAGCTTTCCCGTGCGCCTCACCGCCTCATGGCACCTCCTGCACCGGCCCGCTGAAGGACGTATTGCGCGGCTTCTGCAGATTGCAGCGCAGGGTTGCGTCGGCGTGCACTATGATTTGCAACACTCGTGGCGGGCCATTTTTGTGTTTTCACGGTGTCGGGTCAGTTTCACCCATTGACGGTCTCGCTCTGGAGGCCGCTCGTCGCCGGGACGACTTAAAGACGGCTGCAGCGCGTTTGCGTTATCATTCTCGGCATTCCCGGCCGGTTTGTATGGGCCTCGGCTTACATCCATCACGATCTGGCCTAGGCCCAATCACGTGAGATATTTGCAACGCGTGCCGCTGCTAGCAGATACCACCGGTTATATATGGCCCAATTCCTCTTGAGTCGTCCGGTCGAGGTACGCAGCTGAGGCGCAGAACTGGCCGTCAGTCCGCCGATTCGCACGGGGCTATATAAATCTGCACGTGCCAGTATAAGCCCAGTCCTGCAACACAAAATCACACGGGCGCTGACCATACTATCAACAACTCAGAACCACAACCGATCCGTACATAGGCATCGGATAATTGGAACGACCACAGAGGCTCAGCCTCTCACCAGACCCGTGCAGTGTAACGGAAGGTAGACGTTCGTATTTGTCATGCAAGTCAGTATTTCTCCGCAGCAGCACACTGCGCACTGTACTGCGTGCGTTCTGCCACCTCAGACCGTCACTGGCCGTCACGGCCGGAATGACAGGTGTCGGCGCGTGTCAGCGCGTGACCGAGGGGCACCGGTGACGCAGGCCGAACAAGACCAGTCATTCGGCGACCTCTGTGACTCACGCATGCCGTCACCTGCGGCGGTTCTTCTCGGCGAGTTCGTGCAGTACGCCCCTGCGGTGGGTCACGGGGTTGGCTTTAGTGGACCCCTGCCTGTGGTAGGCCCGGCCCCGGGACGGAGGGTCTCGGCGGTGGGTTTCGAGGGTGGACCCCTGCGGTGGGTTACGGGACTCAGGGTCTCGGCGGTGGGTTTCGAGGGTGGGCCCCGCGGTAGGGTTCGGGAGGAGGGTCCCGGAGGCGGCCTCTGCGAGGTTCCCTGCGGTGAGTCCCGTCGCCGCCAGTTCCGGCGTCCGGTCACGGTGGTGAGTCGCGGCGCCCATCACCGGCGTCTGTAATGAGTCGCGGCGTCTGTCTGTCGTCGGTCGAGCTCGGCAGCCTCCCAGCTCGGTAGCCGCTGTCACCGTCTGGTGGCACCAGCCGAGGGTGGCCGGCCGGCCGTGTCCGGACGACGCGTCGAGGGGTGGTTCTCTTCTGAGGTGTACCTCTGTTGGGAGTCTCGGCCTGGCTCCGCCGACTTACCAGCAGGTTGAACGGCGTCTGGAAATGGAGAGGACGGTCCAGTGCTGACCAGTACAGGGTTGGTTGGTCTGTGGTCTCAGACACATGGCCTGATGATACGACGCTGCTTCATTATCAAGATAAACTGGTCGATTCGTTATTCGGCGGGGTTCGGAGGAACATATATTTGGGGATGGTCTAGTACGACTTCTGTCAGCATAACATATGCGACAATCATGACTATCCGGCGCGGCTCCCCTGAGTCCCCTCAGCACGTCTCTGACGGTCCTCCGACGTCCCCCGACGGCGCCTGGGAGTCTCCGTCGTGGTGACTCCTCGGCGGCTCCCTACCGCGCCGCCCCCTCTGCGGCTCCCTGTCAGCACAATCTGCCTGGCGTCTTCCCCCCGCCGGCTCCGCCGCTCCCAATCACGGCTCCACTGTCCGTCCTGCCAGGCCAAGCTAACTCGACAAATCCTATTTACTAGGCAGCGCCCACGCAGCCGCCCCTGGGGACTGGCGCGTGGGCTGACGACGACAGGCTGGACGGCAGGCTGGACGGCAGGCGGACAGGCGGGCTGACAGGCGGGCGGCCTGTGTCGGGACAGAATGCTGGACACAGACAGAGACGAGGTCCGTGAGATAGTTGATGCTGACTGAGATCCGACCGCAGTCTCGTCCTCCCGTGAGTTTGTGTGTGGTCTGACCCATGCAGCCTGATTCGCTGTGGGTTTGCCCGCGCTGTTTAGTGTTTCCACTTAGAGAAAATAGTTGTGATGCAACTGACACCTCGGTCAGCGAGAGAAACCGGCGATATATATATTAAATGACTGTGTTAATAATGATGAAATCCCGTGACCAAATCGTGTAACAACCTGGACAGAGGACACAAATCCACGTGCGCACTGTGGTAGATATTACCGGTTAGCAAGGCTGTCTGATAGTGGATTAGTCTCTCTGATATATAGTGATAGTGGCTTAGAGTCGCTCTCTTGTCAGTTACGACATATGCGACTATCGTGGGAAATGACGCATACCCTCGCCGTTAAAGGGACTGTCCCACCTTTTTGAAAGTTGTCGAATCACACTTAATTGTATGTCTTCATGTCAGGCGAGGTCAGCTGAACATGTTCGTTAACTTTTTTTCCGAAATTTTTGTATCTTGGAATATATTTAACTTTTAGTTTTAAGCGGAAAGTTGGGTTGGTGACGTCATATCATTTTTTTTTTAATAACAGAAATCCTTTGTGCTGCCAAATGTATGGCACAATTTTTGTCGACATCTATTGCGCAGAAAAAACATAAACAAATCCTTTTCAGCAAATGTAAATGGCAAATCGTACCACTAAATATTGATTGATTGATTGATTTATAAATAAATGAATATTTAGCGTTAATAATTTAACTGGTACCATTTGCTTGCGACGTCAACACCCTGGCTCACTAGCGGTCCCTGACGGCCAACTGCTGCAACAACTCCAGCTGATAGTGTTTGCCTCTAGATTGCGAACCACCCGGGGATCGATAAATGAAAGACGAAAATATTACAAGGCTGACCTTAAAACAAGTCGACTATCATTACCAGTTGGGTAAAGAGAGACGACGCTGTCGGTTTAGAGGCCCTATTCAAATACACATGGACCTTATTTTTTACAGATGTCAAAACCAACTCGAATATCTTTTTGATTAGATCATTGTGGTTGTTTTAACTGCTACCATACTTAATTTCAATATTGGCCAAGCCATCAAAATCGCTATCTCAACTCAAATATAATGTTAAGTGACCCCCGGACTGACCCGCGGCGGCGTCCACGGTGGATGGTTGGGTGACGCACGTGTTAATTGGCCCTCTTCCCGTGCGCTGATGGCGGAAGTAACTTCCGCCATCAACGCCTGGCCTTGACGCCGAAAATCCGCGGACTCTTCTCCGCATGTTCCTGACCTCAGCTCTGGAGAGAAACAAATATTGGCACGCGTCAAACTTGGGGCCACGTGTTATCAAGCACGCCCGCGAACAAAGCCCATTCTTCCTCTCCTCGCCTCCATTCTGCCCTCCACTCGGCGGCTGCCGTTGACCGCTGACCTCAGCCGTCTCGGCTGCACAGCGGGGCTGTCAATGGCCCGGTCAATCGGCCTTGCTCCGCTATTGTTTCCCGCCGCGCCGCCGCCGCTGAATACGGCTGTTCTACGAACACACACAACAGCGCCGGTCGGCCTGACGGTTCCAGTGGCGGCCGGACTCTCCAGTGTTGACCGCCGCCCCGTCGACCTCCACTCGGTTTACGCAACGGCCTCTGCATTCTAATGGAGGTCGAGTGCTGCCCGGCATACGGTCCGTGTTGTGATTGGACCGAGGGCTAATCTATCGCCACCGTCCAGGGTCAGCCGGGTCTTTAAAGTGGTGGGAGGTTTAGAGGGATTAGGGGTGCTCTCTGTGTGACGGGGATTTGTTACGGCGGGGATTACTCCCCCGTTTACACTCGTGTCCGTCTTGTTCTTCCTGATCTAGCCAGTTTACCTTGGCCTTTCTCTGCGGCTGCGGCGTGACCAAGTGCATAAAACATAATTGAATGACCTATGAATCTGTCGGTTGATGTCACGCAAAAACTGGACAGCTCTGCTGTATGGGATGCGCTCGGACCTAACGGTTCTCGAGTACTTTACATAAGAGTACCGATGCCGTCCTTTGTCACACGTGCACGACTTTACAAGTTGGTAGGTGTGTCTTTTCTGATGCATAAAACTGGTCCCAGTTCTGTCTATTGCTGTCATGTATGGAAGGAGTCTGACGTCTAACGTCAGTCAGTTGGTGAGATGACAACTTCTGATCAAGACGCTGGGTGCTTCAGCCTGGTACTTGTTTGGCTCTATGGCATCTCGTCACATGCCCTTCAAGCTAGTACCTGTTTGAATGGCTTCATGTCACCTGCGGTTACCCTTGGTCACGTGTGGTACCTTAGTTGTTTGGGCTTACTGTGCACACTGACCACTTGTGACCACTCAGGTCACGCGGGTAGCCTCTCAGCGGTATTTAATCTGTCCAGTCACTGTGACTATCCTGTATTGGTCCTCTCCGAGCTCTCCAAGCTCTCGGGCTTGGCCGACCTTGCTGACTGCTGCTGCTGTTGCGGCAGGGGTGGCGGCTGGGGCCTCTTGGGCCTCTCCCGGTTACCTTCTGCGGTACGGAGGTCACCTCTCCCGGTTACCTTCTGCGGTACAGAGGTCACCTCTCCTGGTTACCTTCTGCGGTACGGGGGTCACCTCTCCCGGTTACCTTCTGCGGTACAGAGGTCACCTCTCCCGGTTACCTTCTGCGGTACGGAGGTCACCTCTCCTGGTTACCTTCTGCGGTACAGAGGTCACCTCTCCTGGTTACCTTCTGCGGTACAGAGGTCACCTTCTGGTTACCTTCTGCGGTACAGAGGTCACCTCTCCCGGTTACCTTCTGCGGTACGGAGGTCACCTCTCCCGGTTACCTTCTGCGGTACAGAGGTCACCTCTCCCGGTTACCTTCTGCGGTACAGAGGTCACCTCTCCCGGTTACCTTCTGCGGTACGGAGGTCACCTCTCCTGGTTACCTTCTGCGGTACAGAGGTCACCTCTCCTGGTTACCTTCTGCGGTACAGAGGTCACCTCTCCCGGTTACCTTCTGCGGTACGGGGGTCACCTCTCCCGGTTACCTTCTGCGGTACAGAGGTCACCTCTCCCGGTTACCTTCTGCGGTACAGAGGTCACCTCTCCCGGTTACCTTCTGCGGTACGGAGGTCACCTCTCCTGGTTACCTTCTGCGGTACAGAGGTCACCTCTCCTGGTTACCTTCTGCGGTACAGAGGTCACCTCTCCCGGTTACCTTCTGCGGTACGGGGGTCACCTCTCCCGGTTACCTTCTGCGGTACAGAGGTCACCTCTCCCGGTTACCTTCTGCGGTACGGAGGTCACCTCTCCCGGTTACCTTCTGCGGTACGGAGGTCACCCATGTGCTGACCGGCCGGAGAAAGCCGCAGCAGCCTTCGCCCCAGCCCGGTCAGCCGACCGGATGGCGGCCATCGGGCGGCCTTGACGCCGAACAGGTCCGAGCCAGGCCTGGCAGGGCCGGGTGCTGTCGGCACTGCGGCCTGCAGCGAGCTTACAAGGATCGGCCAGAGATGGCGCTGGTGGCTCCTCGCAGCCGTGGCACCCCGCAGCCCAGTCCAGGTAGCGGTATGTTTTCAGAGCTCCGGGGACAGAGCTGGCTGCAGCGTCGGCCAGCTGGTAAAGATACCATGGTAGAGATGACACTACGTTTGCATAACAACCCCCCGTATCCCGCGGGTCCTGCACCCTCCGCCCGCCGTATCGCGAATATATAGTCCGCCCGCCGTATCGCGAATCGATAGCGTGCTAACAAGGTGAAGCGAGAGGCGTGGGTATCTCTGCTCGTTTACCGAGCGATATTGCGCTGTTGACACATGCGGTTGCAACAAGTGGCAGTGTTTGCTTTCTGTATAACGTTTGTTTGTGTACGACTAGAGCTGCGTGTAGAACTGCGCCACCTGGCTGCTCTCAGGATAGCTGGACTGAGTGATCTTCTCAGCGGCAGCGTCACTGGCCACCGTTTAACATCTCCCGGCGAGTGGTTCTCGCTCCCCTCAGCACACGTGCGGTTCCGTCGCCGGCTGCGCAGGTACCGCGTGCCTCTGCCGGCTGCAGCGCGGCGCATGGCGCACTGCGACCACGACACGGGATGTGGGTCACCATGCCGCGGTGCTGCGGTGGCCTCGCGCCCACAGCCCGCTGCACCGCCGCCGTCGCCGCCGTCGCCGCCCCCGCCCCCGCCCGCGCCCGCGCCCCCGCCCCCGCCCCCGTCGGTCGCCTGTTTGCTAATGTGATTGGAGGTGACGCGTCGATTGAGAGTCTGCGTGTGTCGCCGCTGCGTGTCGAGGGCTGTCGATGGACTCAGGCCGCGGCCTGGCTGTCACGCACTCCTGTGGTCTCTCCGCTGCCTCTGTCGCTGCCGTGGGTCAGTGGAGGAGTCCTCGAGAGGTGCGCAGGTCGGCGTGGGGCGTGAGGCGTGAGGCGGTAGAAGGTTTTGCCGGTGAGGTAATGTGTTGCTACTGCACGCGTACCGCGCCGCTGGTCAGCGCGGCGTGCATGTTGCACCTGCCCTTGGTGACACAGTTTGGTGCACGCCAGCTGGGACCGACCCGTGTCGGCCGGGATTTTTGTGCCGCTGTCCGGCCCCGCCGTGCGGCGAGTCAGGTAGCGGCCGAGCTTGGTGTAAACAGGCCTCGCGCTGCGGCGACATGATTTGGGTACTGATTGCCGTTTTGGTCCTTTCGTAGATACAGTCGCTTCCGATTTTTACGTTTTTTTAATGACTCGGCGGTGTGATTTGTGTCTGTCAGTCTTATCGGATGTTTGATAATGTTCGCGAATTCGCTGTGTAAAAGCCTGTTCATCTTTATCAACACTTGTTCGTAACTGACAAGCCATCAAGGCCGGGCCATCACGTGTTTCCTTGTGACAGGCAGTCCACACCTGTGCTGAGAATGAAACCAGGCTGACTGACTGTATTATAGCCAACATGGAGTTCTTGTGCACTTGAACAACTGCGCCAAGCGTTAAACCAGTCGTATAAGTCAGGACTGGAACTTACTGGAAATGAAATGCATGTTTGGTTCGTTTCAGTTTTTTGTATACAGGTATTGCTTTTCATTGCATGCAAATGAATGTAAGTTCATTCATCCGTACAGCTGTATAGAATCATTGCGCGTGTTTTTGTCTGCGTCCCTTGTTTCCCTGAGAGAGGCGCCGCGTTTCGCATGTCATTCCCGACCCTATCTCGTGCTTCTCCGATCCCCGACCCGGTCTCGTGCTTCTCCGATCCCTGACCCTATCTCGTGCTTCTCCGATCCCCGATATCTCGTGCTTCTCCGATCCCCGACCCGGTCTCGTGAGGTTCACGGTAGGTCGGCCCGCGCCCCGCCCTGCGTTGTGGTCGCCAACCCCCCCCCCCCCCCCACCCCCACCCCCACACCTGCAGGTCCCGTGCGGGGCGTTCCACGGAGCGGGCCTGTAGCAGATTCCGGGCAGCGATGGTCCTCCTGCTCGGCACTATGGCCGCCCCTCTGTGCCTCACACTGTGGGATCTCCGAGAGGATCAGACGGAGACGTGGGATCTCCGAGAGGATCAGACGGAGACAGAGAGTTCTCGGTCTTCACTGCGGCCCAGCCACCTGCTTATGCTTCAGTCCCGCATTTGACTATAAACCAAGTTTGACTGGTTTGTTGTGTGGTCTTTGTGGTGTACGGCTGGGAAATACCGACTGAACGGCGGCGGCGTCAGGACAGTGCGCCTCACAAGGATCTCCTAACTAAGGTGCTCAACATTTCTCGTCACGGACGTGTGGATTCGGTGATAATTCTGTCCGATAGTGTCCCTCGAGCTCGATCGAGCCAAGGTCGGCGTAGCTCAGTCTGTCGGAGGGCCGCGCTGCGGCAGAGATATATGCCGGCGATCACTGTAATCTGGCCATCTCCCTCGGAGTGTCGAACGTGAGCGGCAGATCGAGGAAGCCCGGCCGAGGGTGGGACCCGCGGGATCGGCGGCTGTGCGCCCGTCACGGTCCTGTCAGCGTGACGCGTCGTTCCCACACGGCCGTGACCGTGGGAAGTCCTCCCTCCCCCGCTCCCGCCAGAGCGCTCCACCAGTGGAAGGCGACCTCAGTAGTACGAGTCGAGTGCGGCAGCGCCGTCATCACGACTGCCCGGTCACGCGGACGTGCCTGGCGGGTCCGTCGCTGTCGCTGCGACGCCCATTGTTTCACCCCTGGCAGCTCTGGCACGCGTCCCATCCCATCCGTCAGATCCCGGCCGCCGGACAGCCGGAGGAGCTGTAGACAGGGTTACGTGCACTGGGGACCGCGCGTGACAGGCACGGGGCGGCACGGTACTGCACGTTGCTTCCACTCCAGCACCCCCCCCCCTGCACCGCTCCGCAGCTCAGCGGAATCGGCACGGTGCAGTTACCGACATTCCACGAGCTCAGATCGGCTCAGTTCAGCTGCAGTAATCCTTCCGCCGGTATTTCTGGACCTTTATCGTTTCTATCTGGTAAACGGTGCGAGGTCGTCCGCGTCAGGGCTTATTTTCTAGTCGTCATATCCCTAGCTAGTGTTTTCCGATGATGAATGCGTTTCGACGTATTTTGTTCCATTTGTATATACTTAATGATAAGCTACGGTTTAAAACAGTGTTTTAAAGCGACACAGTGAAATGTCTTCCCCTTTAAATATGCCTACCTGGAATGTAAAACGCCTCGAAGCTTATAACTTCATTGCTGGAAAGGGTTTAACTTTTAACTCCCACTCGTCCGCCCACATCTTTATCACGTGGCACGTCACCCAACACAGCTCGCATCGCCCACATCTTTATCACGTGACACGTCGCCCAACACAGCTCGCATCGCCCACATCTTTATCACGTGACACGTCACCCAACACAGCTCGCATCGCCCACATCTTTATCACGTGACACGTCGCCCAACACAGCTCGCATCGCCCACATCTTTATCACGTGACACGTCACCCAACACAGCTCGCATCGCCCACATCTTTATCACGTGACACGTCGCCCAACACAGCTCGCATCGCGCCTCCCAGTGCAGCCCATCCGGCTCTGCCGCCGCCGCCGCGCTGCTGCCTGCGGTCGGCACGTGGGACGTGGGTGGTGGAGACTGTACAGCAGCCCTGCCACCCCACCCGTCAGACCCGTCCCGCCCGCTCCGTCCCGCCCGCTCCGTCTGCCCACTATTGATCGGAATCGGTCGCAGCTCTCTCACCAGTCTCTATCGCAGCCCGCTGTACAGTCCTCTGCCGTCCGGTCATACCCGGCCCTGGCCCTTCAGGAGACACGTGACCGGCCGCCCACTCTGGAGCGGTGACCGGGAAGGAGGGGGAGGGGAGGGGGATGGATGGCACTCACGTCCAGTCAGTGGCGTAGCCAAGGGGGGGGGGGGGGGCAAAGGGGCCATGCCCCCCCCCCCCCCTGGAGGCCAGGCGGGCCCCTCTGGCGACCGAGCGAGGGCCCCCTGGGGCCGAAGGCCCCAGTGTTTTGGATGGTGTCAGGTGCCCGCAAAACGCCTTATGTCGCATAAAGAACGTCCACGAACAAATCTAACACGAATAAATAACAGCATTTAAGAGCTGGTATTTATTTCGAGGGCCCCCAAGGCCTTCCCAGGGCCTCCAATTCCTTTCGAGGGCCCCTCAGACATTTCGAGGGCCCCCTCAGGCATTTCGAGGGCCCCTCAGGCATTTCGAGGGCCCCTCAGGCCAGGCACGTAGCCAGAATTTCGTCTAGGGTGTGTGTGTGTGTGTGTGTGTGTGTGTGTGTGTGTGTGTGTGTGTGTGTGTGTGTGTGTGTGTGTGTGTGTGTGGGGGGGGGCGGCGCCTCGAAAGGGCCCCTTCCCGAGCGTTAACCCCCCCCCAAACAAAAGGATATGAAAAACTCGGATTTCGGATTTCGGAATTAAAAAACGGATTTCGACCACTTTATTTTGTGAGGTTCAACTTTCCAGGGGCCCTCTGATCTGTCCAGGGGCCCTCTGGTCTGTCCAGGGGCCCTCTGGTCTGTCCAGGGGCCCTCTATTCTGTCCAGGGGCCCTCCAGCCTGCTCAGGGGCCCTTCCGAGCTGGCCAGGGACTGCACTGGCTGCTTTTTCACCCTGCCGACATCCTCAGGGGCCTCTCCGACCTGCCCAGGGGTCCTTCTGTGCTGACCAGAGGCCCATTCGACGTAATCAGGGGCCATCTGACCTGCTCAGGGACCCTTTCGGTCTGGTCAGGGGTCCCTTTGACATGCACAGGGGCCCTTTGAACTTCCCAAGGGCCCTCTGGTCTGCCCAGGAGCCCTCCAGCCTTCTAAGGGGCCCTTCCAACCTGGCAAAAGACTGCGCTTTCTGTTTTGTCGCCTTGTCAACATGCTCAGAGGGCCCTTCGACCTGCCCTGGGGCCCTCCGTGCTGACTAGGAGCCCATTCGGCATGTTCAGGGGCCCTTTTGGTCTGGTCAGGGGCCCCTCTGACATGCACAGGGGCCCTTTTAACTCCCCAGAGGCCCTCTGGTGCTGGTCTGTCCAGGGGCCCTCCAGCCTGTTCAGGGGGTCCTTAAGACCTGGCAAGGGACTGCACTGGCTGCTTTGTCGCCCTGCCGACATGCTCAGGGGCCTCTTCGACCTTCCCAGGGGTCCCTCTGTGCTGGCTCGGTGCTCATTCGACGTGTTCAGGGGCCCTTTGACCCGCTCAGGGGCCCTTTCGGCTTGTCCAGGGGCCCTTCTGACATGTACAGGGCTCTGCTGAACGTCCAAGGGCCCTCTGGTCTTTCAGAAAGGGCCCTGGTGCCCCTAAAGAACCTCTGAAATGCTCTAAACTCTTAAAGACCACGCTTCGCGTAGTCCATGAGCGTGGTCTCGTCGGCCCTTTTCGGTGCGCTGCGCACTGCGCGCCCGAAAAGGGCCCGCCGGGCCTCCAGGGCGGGGGGAGGCGGGTAGCCTCCCCCGCCCCCCCCCTTGGCTACGTGCCTGCCTCAGGCCTACCGAGTTAATGTTATCGACTTTTAAGCGTTGGTTACAAAATGATTTGTCCGACCTCCTATTTCCCTACATATGGCAGCATTTGGTAGCATAGCCAACGAGCTACAATAACAGCGCAAGCCCTCATGTGGATGCGCGTGAAGTTATTGTGACGTTAGGACAAAATGTATTGGGGTCTGGACGTTTGGAAGAAGACGTTTGGGATGGGTGGTGGTGGTGGGGGGGGGGGGGGGGGGGCACGGAATTTTTTAGGGGGAATCCCAAAGTCTCACATTTCTGAAAACTCATCAGATTTTGCTTGCTTATGCATTGATAGCTGATTTAAAACAAACTTTCCTTAGATAAAGTTGCTTAGATTTTCTTATCAGGAAATGTGTACATTTTGTGCTGTTTTCAGGCGGTTTGACGGCTGCTATGGCCCCTTTTCCCCTGGATCTGCCAAGTTTTGTTTAGGGGGGAATCCCAAAAAGTCTCACACATTTCTGAAAACTCAGCGGATTTAGCTTGCTTTTATGCATTGATAGCTGATTTAAAACAAACTTCCTTAGATAAATTTGCTTAGATTTTCTTATCAGGAAATGTGTACATTTTGTGCTGATTTCAGGCGGTTTAATGGGTTTGATGGGATATAAATTTTTACCCCCAAACTCGAACCCTAGATCCGCCAGTGTGTGGGCCCCCAATTGGCTACGAGGGCCCCTCTGATCCCGTTTGGCCCCCCTGGCCGAAATCCTGGCTACGCCCCTGCGTCCAGTCCAGTCCAGTCTCCGTTTGATGTACGTGACATGATGTGAGTTTGCGCGCCTGACTCTGGCGGGGAGCGTGACTGACTGGGCAGCGGCGTGGCCGGGCACTGTGTTGGAGAGACGTTGTGCTGAACTGAAGGGCGATGCCTTGTCTCCTGGCTGTGGCCCAGTCAAAAGACGTTAACCTGACCTGACCTGGCCTGACATGACCTGACCTGCGGGGTCATTTGGAGTTACTCCAACAGGCTGCTTGCAGCTTATTGAGTGCTGACATAGGGGGTGACTTGCGAATTAAAGGTGCCGCGTTGCGCCATTGGCTTCAGTGAATTGTCAGTGTCTTGTCAGATGTCGCGCTTTAAAAAAGCAGTGGGCGTGCGGCACTCAATCATCGTCTGTATAGATGGCCTCGGGCACACACTGTATCCGTGTTATCAGACCCTCCGAGTTCCGACACCTTTCGGCGACTGAATGGCCCACGGACGCACGGTGAATTGTCGAGCGCTTTTGTGGAGGAGCGGACTGAAAGGAGCCACGCGACTGATATCGTTACCTGCTGCAGTGCCACTCAGCGAGGCAGAGCCACTATGCCACGAAATCCCGGCCACGAATTGTTTCCCACCAAACAATAGCGCCAGGCGGCGTTACTTCTGTGGCCATGACCAGCACGGCTTCGCTTGCCCAGCGCATTTGTGGTCGACGATTCGGGCGATTGGGGCCAGGGAGCGCAATTCATATTTATGGGGCCAGTGAGCGCAACGCCTATTTGTATTATTGTCCAGCCTAGTTTCTGAATGACTGCGAACATCTGCATAATGTAGCCATTTGTCACGAGGCGCCGGGCGTGTTCGAAGTAAGCTGGCCATTAGCGGGCGACCTCCCGTGCAGGTCTTTATCAGCTCCGCCCACCTGACGCAGCCTGGACACCGCCAGCCCGTGCAGCGGTGGCCGCTGTTCCACCCCCGCTCCCTCCGCTCCGTGCCCGCCTCCCTCCTCCCTGCCCGACACACGCGCTGCTGAGTTGGCGGCGGTGATTGCACGAGGTATTAGCCCCTGGACTGCGTCCTGCCGCGGTGCCCGGGGTGTGGAGGGTCCTCCACCGGACACCTGCTCTTTGGTGGAGCGGTGGGACTGGTAATAACGCTGGCGGTGAGGTGACTGAGAGTGCCTATCTGGCGGTGACTGAGAGTGCCTAGCTGGCGGTGAGGTGACTGAGAGTGCCTATCTGGCGGTGAGGTGACTGAGAGTGCCTATCTGGCGGTGAGGTGACTGAGAGTGCCTATCTGGCGGTGAGGTGACTGAGAGTGCCTATCTGGCGGTGAGGTGACTGAGAGTGCCTATCTGGCGGTGAGGTGACTGAGTGCCTAGCTGGCGGTGAGGTGACTGAGAGTGCCTAGCTGGCGGTGAGGTGACTGAGAGTGCCTATCTGGCTGGGAGGTGTCTGAGAGTGCCTATCTGGCGGTGAGGTGACTGAGAGTGCCTATCTGGCTGGGAGGTGTCTGAGAGTGCCTATCTGGCGGTGAGGTGACTGAGAGTGCCTAGCTGGCGGTGAGGTGACTGAGAGTGCCTATCTGGCGGTGAGGTGACTGAGAGTGCCTAGCTGGCGGTGAGGTGACTGAGAGTGCCTAGCTGGCGGTGAGGTGACTGAGAGTGCCTAGCTGGCGGTGAGGTGACTGAGAGTGCCTATCTGGCGGTGAGGTGACTGAGAGTGCCTATCTGGCGGTGAGGTGACTGAGAGTGCCTATCTGGCGGTGAGGTGTCTGAGAGTGCCTATCTGGCGGTGAGGTGACTGATAGTGCCTATCTGGCGGTGAGGTGTCTGAGAGTGCCTAGCTGGCGGTGAGGTGACTGAGAGTGCCTATCTGGCGGTGAGGTGACTGAGAGTGCCTATCTGGCGGTGAGGTGACTGAGAGTGCCTATCTGGCGGTGAGGTGACTGAGAGTGCCTAGCTGGCGGTGAGGTGACTGAGAGTGCCTAGCTGGCGGTGACTGAGAGTGCCTATCTGGCGGTGAGGTGACTGAGAGTGCCTATCTGGCGGTGAGGTGACTGAGAGTGCCTATCTGGCGGTGAGGTGACTGAGAGTGCCTAGCTGGCGGTGAGGTGACTGAGAGTGCCTATCTGGCGGTGAGGTGACTGAGAGTGCCTAGCTGGCGGTGAGGTGACTGAGAGTGCCTAGCTGGCGGTGAGGTGACTGAGAGTGCCTAGCTGGCGGTGAGGTGACTGAGAGTGCCTATCTGGCGGTGAGGTGACTGAGAGTGCCTAGCTGGCGGTGAGGTGACTGAGAGTGCCTAGCTGGCGGTGAGGTGACTGAGAGTGCCTATCTGGCGGTGAGGTGACTGAGAGTGCCTAGCTGGCGGTGAGGTGACTGAGAGTGCCTAGCTGGCGGTGAGGTGACTGAGAGTGCCTAGCTGGCGGTGAGGTGACTGAGTGCCTAGCTGGCGGTGAGGTGACTGAGTGCCTAGCTGGCGGTGAGGTGACTGAGTGCCTAGCTGGCGGTGAGGTGACTGAGAGTGCCTATCTGGCGGTGAGGTGACTGAGAGTGCCTAGCTGGCGGTGAGGTGACTGAGAGTGCCTATCTGGCGGTGAGGTGACTGAGAGTGCCTAGCTGGCGGTGAGGTGACTGAGAGTGCCTAGCTGGCGGTGAGGTGACTGAGTGCCTAGCTGGCGGTGAGGTGACTGAGTGCCTAGCTGGCGGTGAGGTGACTGAGAGTGCCTAGCTGGCGGTGAGGTGACTGAGAGTGCCTATCTGGAGGTGACTGAGAGTGCCTAGCTGTCTGAGAGTGCCTAGCTGGCGGTGAGGTGACTGAGAGTGCCTAGCTGGCGGTGAGGTGACTGAGAGTGCCTATCTGGCGGTGAGGTGACTGAGAGTGCCTAGCTGGCGGTGAGGTGACTGAGAGTGCCTATCTGGCGGTGACTGAGAGTGCCTAGCTGTCTGAGAGTGCCTAGCTGGCGGTGAGGTGACTGAGAGTGCCTATCTGGAGGTGACTGAGAGTGCCTAGCTGTCTGAGAGTGCCTAGCTGGCGGTGAGGTGACTGAGAGTGCCTAGCTGGCGGTGAGGTGACTGAGAGTGCCTAGCTGGCGGTGAGGTGACTGAGAGTGCCTATCTGGCGGTGAGGTGACTGAGAGTGCCTATCTGGCGGTGAGGTGACTGAGAGTGCCTAGCTGGCGGTGAGGTGACTGAGAGTGCCTAGCTGGCGGTGAGGTGACTGAGAGTGCCTAGCTGGCGGTGAGGTGACTGAGAGTGCCTGGCTGGCGGTGACTGAGAGTGCCTAGCTGGAGGTGAGGTGACAGAGTGCCTATCTGGCGGTGAGGTGACTGAGTGCCTAGCTGGCGGTGAGGTGACTGAGAGTGCCTATCTGGCGGTGAGGTGACTGAGAGTGCCTAGCTGGCGGTGAGGTGACTGAGAGTGCCTAGCTGGCGGTGAGGTGACTGAGAGTGCCTAGCTGGCGGTGAGGTGACTGAGAGTGCCTATCTGGCGGTGAGGTGACTGAGAGTGCCTAGCTGGCGGTGAGGTGACTGAGAGTGCCTAGCTGGCGGTGAGGTGACTGAGAGTGCCTAGCTGACTGGGAGGTGTCAGAGTGCTAGCTGGCGGTGAGGTGACTGAGAGTGCCTATCTGGCGGTGAGGTGACTGAGAGTGCCTAGCTGGCGGTGAGGTGACTGAGAGTGCCTAGCTGGCGGTGAGGTGACTGAGAGTGCCTAGCTGGCGGTGAGGTGACTGAGAGTGCCTAGCTGACTGGGAGGTGTCAGAGTGCCTAGCTGGCGGTGAGGTGACTGAGAGTGCCTATCTGGCGGTGAGGTGACTGAGAGTGCCTAGCTGGCGGTGAGGTGACTGAGAGTGCCTAGCTGGCGGTGAGGTGACTGAGAGTGCCTATCTGGCGGTGAGGTGACTGAGAGTGCCTATCTGGCGGTGAGGTGACTGAGAGTGCCTAGCTGGCGGTGACTGAGAGTGCCTAGCTGGAGGTGACTGAGAGTGCCTAGCTGGCGGTGAGGTGTCTGAGAGTGCCTATCTGGCGGTGAGGTGACTGAGAGTGCCTATCTGGCGGTGAGGTGACTGAGAGTGCCTATCTGGCGGTGAGGTGACTGAGAGTGCCTAGCTGGCGGTGAGGTGACTGAGAGTGCCTAGCTGACTGGGAGGTGTCTGATAGTGCCTAGCTGGCGGTGAGGTGACAGAGTGCCTAGCTGGCGGTGAGGTGACTGAGAGTGCCTAGCTGGCTGGGAGGTGTCTGAGAGTGCCTAGCTGGCGGTGAGGTGACTGAGAGTGCCTAGCTGGCGGTGAGTTGACTGAGTGCCTAGCTGGCGGTGAGGTGACTGAGAGTGCCTAGCTGGCGGTGAGGTGACTGAGAGTGCCTATCTGACGGTGAGGTGACTGATAGTGCCTAGCTGGCGGTGAGTTGACTGTGAGTGCCTAGCTGACTGGGAGTCTGAGAGTGCCTAGCTGTCTGAGAGTGCCTAGCTGGCGGTGAGGTGACTGAGAGTGCCTAGCTGACTGGGAGGTGTCAGAGTGCCTAGCTGGCGGTGAGGTGACTGAGAGTGCCTAGCTGACTGGGATGTGTCTGAGAGTGCCTAGCTGACTGGGAGGTGTCTGAGAGTGCCTAGCTGGCGGTGAGGTGACTGAGAGTGCCTAGCTGACTGGGAGGTGTTTGAGAGTGCATAGCTGGCGGTGAGGTGACTGAGAGTGCCTAGCTGACTGGGAGGTGTCTGAGAGTGCCTAGCTGACTGGGAGGTGTCTGAGAGTGCCTAGCTGGCGGTGAGGTGACTGAGAGTGCCTAGCTGGCGGTGAGGTGACTGAGAGTGCCTAGCTGGCGGTGAGGTGACTGAGAGTGCCTAGCTGGCGGTGAGGTGTCTGAGAGTGCCTAGCTGGCGGTGAGGTGACTGAGAGTGCCTAGCTGGCGGTGAGGTGTCTGAGAGTGCCTAGCTGGCGGTGAGGTGACTGAGAGTGCCTAGCTGGCGGTGAGGTGACTGAGAGTGCCTAGCTGGCGGTGACTGAGAGTGCCTAGCTGGCGGTGAGGTGACTGAGAGTGCCTAGCTGGCGGTGACTGAGAGTGCCTAGCTGGCGGTGAGGTGACTGAGAGTGCCTAGCTGGCGGTGAGGTGACTGAGAGTGCCTAGCTGGCGGTGACTGAGAGTGCCTAGCTGGAGGTGACTGAGAGTGCCTAGCTGGCGGTGAGGTGACTGAGAGTGCCTAGCTGGCGGTGAGGTGACTGAGAGTGCCTAGCTGGCGGTGAGGTGACAGAGTGCCTAGCTGGCGGTGACTGAGAGTGCCTAGCTGGAGGTGACTGAGAGTGCCTAGCTGGCGGTGACTGAGAGTGCCTAGCTGGCGGTGACTGAGAGTGCCTAGCTGGCGGTGACTGAGAGTGCCTAGCTGGAGGTGACTGAGAGTGCCTAGCTGGCGGTGAGGTGACTGAGAGTGCCTAGCTGGCGGTGAGGTGACTGAGAGTGCCTAGCTGGCGGTGAGGTGACTGAGAGTGCCTAGCTGGCGGTGAGGTGACTGAGAGTGCCTAGCTGGCGGTGACTGAGTGCCTAGCTGGCGGTGACTGAGAGTGCCTAGCTGGCGGTGAGGTGACTGAGAGTGCCTATCTGACGGTGAGGTGACTGAGAGTGCCTAGCTGGCGGTGAGGTGACAGAGTGCCTAGCTGGCGGTGACTGAGAGTGCCTAGCTGGCGGTGAGGTGACTGAGAGTGCCTAGCTGGCGGTGAGGTGACTGAGAGTGCCTAGCTGGCGGTGACTGAGAGTGCCTAGCTGGCGGTGACTGAGAGTGCCTAGCTGGCGGTGAGGTGACTGAGAGTGCCTAGCTGGCGGTGACTGAGAGTGCCTAGCTGGAGGTGACTGAGAGTGCCTAGCTGGCGGTGAGGTGACTGAGAGTGCCTAGCTGGCGGTGAGGTGACTGAGAGTGCCTAGCTGACGGTGACTGAGAGTGCCTAGCTGGCGGTGAGGTGACTGAGAGTGCCTAGCTGGCGGTGAGGTGACTGAGAGTGCCTAGCTGGCGGTGACTGAGAGTGCCTAGCTGGAGGTGACTGAGAGTGCCTAGCTGGCGGTGACTGAGAGTGCCTAGCTGGCGGTGACTGAGAGTGCCTAGCTGGCGGTGACTGAGAGTGCCTAGCTGGCGGTGAGGTGACTGAGAGTGCCTATCTGACGGTGAGGTGACTGAGAGTGCCTAGCTGGTGGTGAGGTGACTGAGAGTGCCTAGCTGGCGGTGACTGATAGTGCCTAGCTGGAGGTGACTGAGAGTGCCTAGCTGGCGGTGACTGAGAGTGCCTAGCTGGCGGTGACTGAGAGTGCCTAGCTGGCGGTGAGGTGACTGAGAGTGCCTAGCTGGCGGTGACTGAGAGTGCCTAGCTGGCGGTGACTGAGAGTGCCTAGCTGGCGGTGAGGTGACTGAGAGTGCCTAGCTGGCGGTGAGGTGACTGAGAGTGCCTAGCTGGCGGTGAGGTGACTGAGAGTGCCTAGCTGGCGGTGAGGTGACTGAGAGTGCCTAGCTGGCGGTGACTGAGAGTGCCTAGCTGGCGGTGACTGAGAGTGTCTAGCTGGCGGACCGCGGTCACCCCTGCCTGTGGCCTGTCTGAAACTGACAGTCTCAACAGTCCTTCGCGTGGTGGTGGTGGGGGTAGCTAGCTGCCCGGTCAGCAGACCGCCGGGACTGCCTGTGTTGTCGCTGGTCTGCATTGCTGACCTTTACGCCAACCAATCCGTCTCTGCAGCTTTGATGAGGCGATCATCATTTCAGGACAGGACGACTTTGGGCTGGGTGAGGCCGAAGGCGGCCGTCAATATTGTATCATCCGAAAGCGTCGGCCATCGGATCGGAAATTACGAGGAAATTGAGTCCTCGTATCGCGCGCGATCGGCGTTACTTATTTACCGAAAATCTAGTATGGCTGGCCTATGCCTATATGCCGTGTTTTTGTGCCCCTCAGTGGCATCGGTGCGCGAAGTTGCTTGGTAAATAGTAGGCAGCTTGGCATGGCATGGCAGCCGGCTGCAGCACAATAGGCTCACCGCGCGGCAAATTGCCCCACTTATCGGACACATTTCCGTGCGGGTTGTGGCAGCACAAACACACCAGTGCCAGGCATTCCGGTGACCGGTGGAGCGATAAGGAGCCAGGAATGGCACTCCCTACCCGCCGAGTGGAGACGTCCGCGGCGGCGGCGGCGGCGGCGGCGGCGGCGGCGGCGGCGGCGGCGGCGGCGGCGGCGGCGGTCTGTCCGTCTGCCCCGGGCAGCCTGAACCAGGTCACCGCCGTGGCCGTGGCCGGCGTTATCTGTGGCCGGGTCTGCCGTGCCGGCCGGCGGTGGTCGTCTCCGTCGCCGCCAGGGCAGATCACCACTGCCACCCGGGCCACGGGCCACGGGCAGAGCACCTCCGCCGCTGCCGCCGCCGGAGAGAAAAAAAAAAACGACCGGCCACGCCGGCCGGCCGGCCCCAATGAGCCGGCGTTTAGATACGGGGACGAGCGGTGGAACTGGGCCGCGCGGCTCGGCGGCTCGACTCGGCGCTCGGCGGCTCGGCTCGGGAAGACGAATCACCTGGTGAGGCGCGACGCGGCATTCCAGACGGGTTCCTAATGTGCCGCGCCGGCTCAGATGTGCTCCTAATGTGCCGCTCCGGCTCAGATGTGCTCCTAATGTGCCGCTCCGGCTCAGATGTGCTCCTAATGTGCCGCTCCGGCTCAGATGTGCTCCTAATGTGCCGCTCCGGCTCAGATGTGCTCCTAATGTGCCGCTCCGGCTCAGATGTGCTCCTAATGTGCCGCTCCGGCTCAGATGTGCTCCTAATGTGCCGCTCCGGCTCAGATGTGCTCCTAATGTGCCGCTCCGGCTCAGATGTGCTCCTAATGTGCCGCTCCGGCTCAGATGTGCTCCTAATGTGCCGCGCCGGCTCAGATGTGCTCCTAATGTGCCGCTCCGGCTCAGATGTGCTCCTAATGTGCCGCTCCGGCTCAGATGTGCTCCTAATGAGCCGCTCCGGCTCAGATGTGCTCCTAATGTGCCGCGCCGGCTCAGATGTGCTCCTAATGAGCCGCTCCGGCTCAGATGTGCTCCTAATGTGCCGCTCCGGCTCAGATGTGCTCCTAATGAGCCGCTCCGGCTCAGATGTGCTCCTAATGAGCCGCTCCGGCTCAGATGTGCTCCTAATGTGCCGCTCCGGCTCAGATGTGCTCCTAATGAGCCGCTCCGGCTCAGATGTGCTCCTGATGTGCCGCGCCGGCTCAGATTGGGAGGCCCGGCTCTGGCCGCGGACCGAGTTCGTGACCGCGCCAGCCGCGTGCGGCTAACTTATGCCTGTCGCCCGGTTATCCTGTGGCGTGCACGGCACCCCACCTGCCGGAGTGGCCGGTCCGAGGCGGTTCGAGGCGGTTCGAGCCGGCTCGAGCCCGGTCTGGCTCGGTTCGGGTGGCCGAAGTCGGCTCAGGGCGTCGCAACATGCGTCCGGCGGGAATCCACGGCGGTCCGGTGCCGGTGTCGGTGCCGGTCGGCACCTCGCTCGGACTCTGCTAGGGTCAAGAGCTTAGTTGTAAAAGCTAAGTTGACAACCTTGTGAGGAGTTGAAGTGTTGCAAGATAACAAAATGTATTGTTTTCGTTTAAACTGACTTCTAGTTTTGCATTAGCATGAGCATTAAACTAAAATATCCGTATTCTTATTTATTTGTAGCCATTGAACAGAGCCCCGCCAGCAACTTCGCGTTTCTAATATAATGGACTCGTAAATCAGCCGGACGATATTATGCTAACTCTGCCGTCTGATGGTGCCATATGAGGCAATTTCATTCACTTACCGCCCCTAATGAGGCGGTTGGTTCGTCCCCGTCGCACATAATGACGTCACGCTGCCAGTGACGTCACGCTTGCAGTGGCATTGTTGCGGCGTCCTCTGGGCCACTTCTGCAATGCTCGGCTCGTCACTGCTGTCTCGCCGTAGTGATTGTGGCCGTCATCCGCGAGTTTATCCATGTACAAGGTTGGTCCGCGCACGGCTTCGCTCTGCGGAGCTGTTCGACACGAAGGCTCAGACTCAGGACACCGGCCAGGTGCAGGCGCGCGGCGGCGTCGCTGGCTGACCGGCTCCCATGATCGGAATTCGGATGGCTCGATTCCCGGGTGAGCGCGGTGCCATAGTCGTCCATCATGTGCTCCGAAATTGGCCCGTTTGGCGACGCTGCCCGGCCCGTGCACAATGGCTGGATGGAATTGGAGCGGTGGGGTGTGTGTGTGTGTGGGGGGGGGGGGGGGAGTGAAGGCCTGGGCGTAGCCTCCAGTGGTCTTCGCCACGAGGCATTCATGGATTGCCCAATTCGAGCATACGCAAAATCCGATCAGGCCGGATCGAATCGTAAAAATAGATTGTGTTGGGCAATACGCGTCATTCATGTGGAAATTTACAGCTAAATTAACTATCATTATTTAATGAAACAGAACATGAAATAGAAATAGGTTTGAAATAAAGTACAACTTAAATAACAATCTCATTCACCCTGAACGGGTGATGGTAAATGTCGTGCTGGTACGTGCGTCACGTGGGCTGGTACGTGCGTCACGCTGCTCCACCTTTCCAGTCTATCAGTGCTGTCAACTGGTGCCCAATGAGCGGCGAGCTCAGCTATCGACCGTGATTGGCGCAGCACCGTCTGTCTCCCGGGACGCGGCAACCTGACGCGGCCATTAGACGTGTGTCTCAGATTATACGCGTCTGTCCGAGGCCAGCAAAAACGCCGTCATACCGTCCCCGCCGAGCGAGACGAAACGTAAAAATAGCATGTGGTGTTTCGAGGGGAGGACTGATTTGTTTGGAGTCGGACGGAAGTCTGCCTGGGTGGATGGGTCGGTTCGGATTGAAGTCTGCCTGGGTGGATGGGTCGGTCATTGGGGCGCGGTGAGGTTGGCGTGTGACTGAGCGCTTCCGACGGATGTCAGACCGGGCCGCCTCTGAACTGACCGCACTCCGAGTTAGTTCTCTTTGTGAGAGGCTGCGGCCCGAGATCAATACGGGGCTGCCGGGAGGACCCGCCGCCGCCACGCCGCCACCAGCCGGCCGAGTCTCGGACGGCAGCAGAACATCCCAACACTGCCGCCGCCGGCACTCCAGCCCCGTCCGTGTCCGGCGTGTCCGTCCGTATCCGTGTCCGGCGTGTCCGGCGTGTCAGGCGTGTCAGGCGTGTCCGGCGTGTCAGGCGTGTCTGGCGTGTCAGGCGTGTCAGGCGTGTCAGGCGTGTCAGGCGTGTCAGGCGTGTCAGGCGTGTCCGGCGTGTCCGGCGTGTCCGGCGTGTCCGGCGTGTCCGGCGTGTCCGGCGTGTCCGGCGTGTCCGGCGTGTCCGGCGTGTCCGGAGTGTCCGGCGTGTCCGGCGTGTCAGGTGTGGCAGGCGTGTCAGGCGTGTCCGGAGTGTCCGGCGTGTCCGGACAGTGGCAGTGTCAGGATAGGCTGGAGTGCGTCGCACCGCTTCTCTGAGCTGCTGAGGCTCGTCAGGCGCCAGCTCCGGCAGCTCCGCCAGCTCCGGCAGCTCCGGCAGCTCCGGCAGCTGCGCCAGCTCCGCCACCTCCGGCAGCTCCGCCAGCTCCGGAAGCTCCGCCAGCTCCGCCAGCTCCGGCAGCTCCGCCAGCTCCGGCAGCTCCGGCAGCTGCGGCAGCTGCGGCAGCTTTCTGTGACGGATGGGTGGAGCGCCGTCTGCACGGCTGCGCTCTGGCTGAAGAGTCGTGTTGAAGGTCCGGAACTTGCCAGTCGCGTCGTGTGGTACTGTCGCGATAGCAGGCGGCTGGAAGCCTTTCTGTCGCCGAGCTTGTGTCTATAAAAAGAGCGGGCCTGAGAACGCGGTCAAAACAAGACGAGCCGCGATTTTACACCAAGCTGGGTTCCGCGGACGTTACGAAGAATGTGCATGAAGTCCGTGTTTGTCGTGACATCTGCAAAAGTGTTCTGTGCAAAATCCGGCCCCAGTCTCAGTTGATGTATCTTGGAATGTGATGCGTTTACCATAATCCTACAGGCGTCAATCATTGAGTTGAATGTCTCTTCTCGGCTTCCGTGGTCATTGTTATCGGGCCGATGCTTCTCCTAACCTCTGCCTGTATAAAACAAGTCCGTATCCCTCTCCTTTGACTCGGACAGTTTTTAAGCGACAACCGCAGGGAGCCTTTGGTGACATTCCATTGCTGAGACTTAACCTGCGCCCCGCTGGGGGCATGGGCAGGGGGGGGGGGGGGCAGGGCAGGGGGGGGGGGGGGGGGGGGGGGGGGGGGGGGGGGGGGGGGGGGGGGGGGCGGGGCGGGGCGGGATGGGGCGGGCAGGCAGGCCAGGGCAGGCAGGGCAGGGCACAGGGCCAGGGCAGGGCAGGCGGCAGGCAGGGCAGGGCAGGGCAGGGCAGGGCAGGGCAGGGCAGGGCAGGGCAGGGCAGGGCAGGGCAGGACAGGACAGGACAGGACAGGACAGGACAGGACAGGACAGGGCAGGGCAGGACAGGGCAGGGCAGGGCAGGGCAGGGCAGGGCAGGGCAGGGCAGGGCAGGGCAGGCAGAATCTGCCCCTCCCGGATTTTCTCAATAACTTAAAAACTCTGATAGATATCTGCGTGAAACTTTCAGCACCTTATGCTGCATCACTTACTTCTACGTCTTCTCACAACATTTCAATGCAAGTGGTGAAGTACTTTGGGAGATAACGACGTTTTAGTGACGTCATGTCACAACATTTTTGGACACTTCGAGCATCTGATGTGAGGTCGCCGTCATGTCTTTAGTCAGAGTGGTGTCCCGAGTGTCGTAACTTCGTTGTTGTCAGACATGCCATGTTGTTTCATGTTCATTACTGTTTGCTGCTCAAGCGTGTTTGATCCAGCGCTTAGGACATGCTGTTTGCAGCTCCAGCGCGACCTCGGATCTGTGAAAGATGACGTCCTTTTCAGAAATATAGCTATGTTTTTGTCGCATTTTTCCATTTATTTTCTTCTCTCGCTGCAGTGAAGCTAAGTGAATAGAACGTCGATGGGGTTGGTTATCACATAGGTGATGTAGAATTTCATCATCCTTCCAATGCTGGTATGTTTGAAGACCTGCGACCAAAACTACCGGAGTTATCGCGAGATTTCTGAGTGAATACATTTTTATGAAACACCCTGTATTTTGGGAGATAATGACGTTTTAGTGACGTCATGTCATGCCATTTTTGGTGGAAAAGGTGAAATGTTTGAAAAATCGTAGAAAATCGAGTTTTGATGCAAATCGCAAATAAAAAAAAACGTCAATGGAAATACATAGCATTCTCTTCCAAATGGCTATCTCGGATTTTCGAAATTTTGAGTTTTTGACCCCAAAAATGCAAACAAAAAATCGGAATAATTTCCTTTGAAAAAAACAATTATTGAAGATATTTACAAAAAACTGAAGATTTATTAGAGAACCAAGTATGGACGATACTTAAACCAAATTTCAAAGCAATATTTTATTTTTGACTGACTTATGGCTCCCTAAGTATAAGTAACTCATGAAGTCATTTTTTGTGGTTGCGTTTTTTGGCTTTTAGTGACAGACAAATGAATGCCACCGTTGTATTTCTGAGATAAAGCTGGTCTAGAGACATGCCTTTTTATTTAGATTAATCAATTACAAATTTGGTCCTTATTGTGACCTGACTGACCTGATACTGACCTGAGGGCCAATATAATGGCCTTCAGGTCAAGACCTGAGGGCCATTATATTGGGTCAGGCTGTGAATATTATCGAATTATACGTGTAAAATAACCCATACAACATGTGTCGCATGGCTTTCGTAGACCTGTGACCTTTTATGATTTGACCTCGACCTTTGCTTACAATTTCACCTTTGCGTATGCGGGAGATGCATTATACCTTTGAGAGCACTTTGTGCGATAATAGTCACAATCTAAGGCTTTTGATGGAAATTATGGCCCAAAAACCAAAATACCTCAATGTTGACATTTTACCTGACCGTGACCTGCCATGTGACCTTATTTTAAGAATTTCGGGTATTTGTCAGATTCATCTCATTGAGAGCTTTCGATCGCCGCCTTGCGCGTCTCGCTGCGGTCATTGGTTCGGAAGATCGAGGGGGTAAAATTCCCTCCCCCAGCGCCGCGCGTTCGGCTTGAGACTCCAGCGCCGCGCGGGTTAACCGACTGTACAACAGGCACGGCACGACGTCGGGCGGGCCGCTCCCACCTTCTCTCCCGTCCCGTCCCGTCCCGGTCTGGCTCGGCCCGACCTGGTCCATCCGGGCCACCTGTCCTATTTACCGCCGCCCGGCTGGACAGGAGAGACACGCTAAACCGGCACGGCACGGCGCCGCGCCGCGCGCGAGATAGGTCACCTCGCAGCGGGAGCGGCCCTCCGCCGACACCGGGACAGTCACCGTCGGCCGAGAGACGGGCCGTGACCTGGCGGAGTGCAGAGTTATGTCGGGAGCCGCTGCAAAGCGCGCTGCACAGAGGCCGTGCACGCGACGCTTTACTCTTCCCGCCAGAGATCTGTACCCGGCCATTGCTACATTCTTACATAGCAGCTGGCAACGAACATGGGATCGAACGCACAGGAACAAACTAAAAGCTATTAAACCACGACTTTCGGTTTGGCAATCATCCTCACGCAAGGCAAGGAGAGAAGAGGTTGCACTTCGTAGACTGCGTAATGGACATACTTACGCAACACATGGCTACTTGGTGTGTGGCAGGATATGCCGTTGTGTCCTCGTGGTTCTCCGCTGACGGTGAAACATGTCCTGCTAACTTGCCCACAGCTGGAAAACGAACGGCTGAGATTCTTTGGTCTGCGACCTTCCGAACTTACGCTTCGTAGCTTGCTCGGTGACGATTCCAGATTTATTGCAGCAGATAGTCTGTTTGCATTTATTGCTGCCGCTGGCCTCTCCGTTGTATATTCATATTGATAGCTAGTTGAAATCAATCATGGGCGCCATGTGACCTTCGTTGTCGGAGCGCCCTAAAACCCCAATCATCATCATCATCAACTACAGGACCGGAGAAATGTGTCGGGGCCAAACATACGCAGCGGTACTTACGCTATGACAAAGTTTTCGGGTCGATTCTTCCCTGAAGCAGGGCTCATCTAAGGTTTGACGGGCGCCTACATTGCATGCATGCACGTTTACACCAATGGAGGTCGCTCAGCTGAACCCTGAGAGTGAGAGGCTGCATTGACGAACATACGATGATGATGAAATGATGATGTGCCGAGTTCTGATTGCCCTAGACCTGACGGCCTGACGGACTCCCGGCGCTTGTGTCCGGGGGCTCCGGCGTATCATCTGTACCGTGAACCCAGGAAAAGATGAGCCTGAGGCTTACCCGGATCAAATCTGACAGTTGTGTGACACCTCGCAGCTAAATCTGGCCCAATAAATGGCGCCTTCGAGTGGCCTCCTGCTCCACCACAAGGTCGATAGGGGCTGTTATCACATCCGGCACCCTCCCCACTCGGCAGCTCCCGTGCTGTTTACCCACAGCTCACCCGCGTCTCGTACCGTCTGTTTGTTCGGGTCCGTTACGTCGGCGTCTGCCCTCGCTGGCAAGTGTCTGTCTTATGTTCGTCTAATGTCTGCCAGTCCGTCTGACGCCTGTCCTACCCTGTCGGCAGATAGCTGACCTGTCTGCTCTGTCGGCAGATCTGTCTGACCTGTCCGGTTCTGTTTACAGATGTCTGACTGGGAGCTGACCTGAGCTCCCGCCGGCGGACACGATGGAGGACGACCTGAGCGTCACCTCCGACGAGCTCATCTTCATCAAGATCTGCGTGCCCGAGCTGAGCGTGGATAAGTGCCTGCAGTTTGGCCGCTCCGACCTCGTCTGGGACATCAAGCAGCAGTGCCTCAGCTCCCTACCCAAGGTGAGGCAGCGCGTGCAGGACGGGACAGTTGGGGAGGTGTGATGTCTTGTGGTGTTTTAGTTTACGTTGCTGTCGATCGTTGTCAATAGGAAGTGCGATTTATGATGGAATAAATAAGGTATGACAAATGTCTGAAGTGGAAGTAAAGCTCGCGAGACATCAGTTTGACCCAGTCAGTGTGAAGTTGGAAACGCATTTAAAGTTTAAAACGCCGTCTGATAATGTTAACATTCATCTTTAAGCGATTTGAATCACACTGTAATAGTGCTAATGGTTTGCTGATGGTTTGACTCAGGGGCACGCTAGGCCATTTGGGCTAAGTTATACAGTACCATATTCTTTAAATACGCGGAACAAGATAGCCGTCGGCTTATCCTCGTCCTGCGCGGGAGCGAAACGTGAGCTAATTCTGTCACCCCACAGCCTTCCGGGCTTAGCGCTGTGGCATACACCAGGGGTAAAGGCTACTATCACGCGGCGCTAATCTTTCCGCCTCGTTTGGAGGGCAGTGGGCTCTCCTGGGAGGACGGGGTGTCACGCCGGGGGCCCGGGGCGGATGGATCGCTCCCTGGCGGGGTCGCCGGCCGCTCCTGGACAGGTTTACACTACACTGGGCCGGCAGACGGAAAAGGTGATGTCGCTCACAACAGCCCAAATCCTCACAGACAAAACTGAAGTCTGTTGCATAAAATCGGATCAAAAGGCAAGGACAAATGGTTTTATGTTATGCAAGATAACGCAGATGGTTTCAGAGAGCTTCCGAGTATCTGGGGTGCAAAGCCTTTCATAATAATCTTATTTGTGATGCTTTTCACAGTAAGGCTTCTACTGTTCGTGTGTTTGTTGATCCGGGTTTATGATACCGGCCCGATAACGGCTAACGGCTCCCGTCTCATTACCGTGAGAGTTGTGTTAAGAAGATGATTGATTGGCTGCGCGCGTGTCTGCCTAGTCGGGTCGACCGGTATCTCGGCTGAAGGCCGGGACGTGGCGTGTGTAGCTGGCGCGATAGGAGGACCCCCGCCGTGCGCCGTCTGCTTCGAACCGCTACCTGGGAGGACGGGTCTGACCTCGCCTGACCTGACCTGGCCCGGCCTGGCCCGGCCCGGTCTCGTGTCCCTCGAGACGGAGCTGCTCACTGGCTCTGTACTCGTTTGATCGTGTAGGCGCGCTCCCAAGTGACATCGCTGGCCGATTCGGTCGAGGCAGAAATATCCACCCGAGCGGCGCTCGCTGTTAACTAGGTTGAGCAAAGCTCCGTCGTCTGGAAGTTTGTTCAGTTCGTTTTACCAGTCCGCCGGCGGCTCCGGCGTTGATTGCTATTCTGCTGAGCTGGTGTAGTGCCACTTGGTTGGAGATAGGGTGGGATTCCGCGGCGATAAAGTCCCGAGAACATTTTGAACAGAGTCTTTCTGTGAGCTCCATGGCTGTGCCGGGTTGAACGGGTGCGCGCGGACGGTGCGGTGCGACCGTGCGGTGTAGGTGGCGCTGCGGTCGGGTCGCCGGCGGCCGACAGCCGCTGACCCCCGCCGCCAGGTGTGCGGGAGCTGGACCGCCATACCAGACGCCCGTTCTTGCCGCGGCGATCGGACGACAAAAAGCAGCCCGCTGTCGTGAGCGGGGTGTGGGAGCCGATGTCCATCGACAGGGAAATGACCTGTGTCCGCTGTTCGCTGTCCCCGGTCCTGGGTCCTGGGTCCCCGGTCCTGGGTCCTGTGCCGGACTGCTGCCGTGGCCCACGCGTGGGTCGTCTGCCGTGAGTCGTCTGCCGTGGGTCGTCTGCCGTGGGTCGTCTGCCGTGGGTCGGCTGCCGTGGGTCGTCTGCCGTGGCCCACGCGTGGGTCGTCTGCCGTGGCCCACGCGTGGGTCGTCTGCCGTGAGTCGTCTGCCGTGGTTCGTCTGCCGTGGGTTGTCTGCCGTGGGTCGTCTGCCGTGGGTCGTCTGCCGTGGGTCGTCTGCCGTGGGTCGTCTGCCGTGGGTCGGCTGCCGTGGGTCGTCTGCCGTGGCCCACGCGTGGGTCGTCTGCCGTGGGTTGTCTGCCGTGGACCGTCTGCCGTGGGTCGTCTGCCGTGGGTCGTCTGCCGTGTGTAGTCTGCCGTGGGTCGTCTGCCGTGGGTCGTCTGCCGTGGGTTGTCTGCCGTGGGTCGTCTGCCGTGGCCCACGCGTGGGTCGTCTGCCGTGGGTCGTCTGCCGTGGGTCGTCTGACGTGGGTCGTCTGCCGTGGGTCGTCTGCCGTGGGTCGTCTGCCGTGTGTCGTCTGCCGTGTGTCGTCTGCCGTGGGTCGTCTGCCGTGGGTCGTCTGCCGTGGGTCGTCTGCCGTGTGTCGTCTGCCGTGGGTCGTCTGCCGTGGGTCGTCTGCCGTGGGTCGTCTGCCGTGTGTCGTCTGCTGTGGGTCGTCTGCCGTGGGTCGTCTGCCGTGGGTCGTCTGCCGTGTGTCGTCTGCTGTGGGTCGTCTGCCGTGGGTCGTCTGCCGTGGGTCGTCTGCCGTGGGTCGTCTGCCGTGGGTCGTCTGCCGTGTGTCGTCTGCTGTGGGTCGTCTGCCGTGGGTCGTCTGCCGTGGGTCGTCTGCCGTGGGTCGTCTGCCGTGGGTTGTCTGCCGTGGGTCGTCTGCCGTGGCCCACGCGTGGGTCGTCTGCCGTGGGTCGTCTGCCGTGGGTCGTCTGCCGTGGGTCGTCTGCCGTGGGTCGTCTGCCGTGGGTCGTCTGCCGTGGGTCGTCTGCCGTGGGTTGTCTGCCGTGGGTCGTCTGCCGTGGCCCACGCGTGGGTCGTCTGCCGTGGGTCGTCTGCCGTGGGTCGTCTGACGTGGGTCGTCTGCCGTGGGTCGTCTGCCGTGGGTCGTCTGCCGTGGGTCGTCTGCCGTGTGTCGTCTGCCGTGGGTCGTCTGCCGTGGGTCGTCTGCCGTGGGTCGTCTGCCGTGTGTCGTCTGCTGTGGGTCGTCTGCCGTGGGTCGTCTGCCGTGGGTCGTCTGCCGTGTGTCGTCTGCTGTGGGTCGTCTGCCGTGGGTCGTCTGCCGTGTGTCGTCTGCTGTGGGTCGTCTGCCGTGGGTCGTCTGCCGTGGGTCGTCTGCCGTGGGTCGTCTGCCGTGGGTTGTCTGCCGTGGGTCGTCTGCCGTGGCCCACGCGTGGGTCGTCTGCCGTGGGTCGTCTGCCGTGGGTCGTCTGCTGTGGGTCGTCTGCCGTGTGTCGTCTGCTGTGGGTCGTCTGCCGTGGGTCGTCTGCCGTGGGTCGTCTGCCGTGGGTCGTCTGCTGTGGGTCGTCTGCCGTGGGTCGTCTGCCGTGGGTCGTCTGCCGTGGGTCGTCTGCCGTGTGTCGTCTGCCGTGGGTCGTCTGCCGTGGGTCGTCTGCTGTGGGTCGTCTGCCGTGGGTCGTCTGCCGTGGGTCGTCTGCTGTGGGTCGTCTGCTGTGGGTCGTCTGCCGTGGGTCGTCTGCCGTGGGTCGTCTGCCGTGGGTCGTCTGCCGTGGGTTGTCTGCCGTGGGTCGTCTGCCGTGGCCCACGCGTGGGTCGTCTGCCGTGGGTCGTCTGCCGTGGCCCACGCGTGGGTCGTCTGCCGTGGGTCGTCTGCCGTGGGTTGTCTGCCGTGGGTCGTCTGCCGTGGGTCGTCTGCCGTGGGTCGTCTGCCGTGGGTCGTCTGCCGTGGGTCGTCTGCCGTGGGTTGTCTGCCGTGGGTCGTCTGCCGTGGGTCGTCTGCCGTGGGTCGTCTGCCGTGTGTCGGTGGCAGGGAGGGCGGGTGATGACGTGTCCGGATTCCTCAGCGTCTCGACACGCCTTCCGCGCCGTGTATACACAGCGACGAGCTGCGCCGTGCAGTCTATGTGCATTGTCCCGCGTGCCATCTGATACCGATGGTACATAGGACATAATACCACGCTCGGGCTGCAGGCTTCAGTGAGTTGGCGACAATGTGAACCATCGAAACATTGCGGTCATGGCTGCCGTCGAGCCGTGCAGTTTGTATGAGTCCGGTTATGGCATTTCAGCGTTCACTTTCCATTTGGTAAACAATGCGCGGAACTCGCAATTGCAACTAATATGACATCATGACAAATGATTCGGTTCGAAAAAGGCATTATCCACGGAATTTGTGCCGTACATTGGTTTTATTGTTTAGCATCGCACGTGGCAGCGCCGCTTTCTGAGCTCAGACATGAAATGACCGTGAATCTCCACCAGATGAAACGCTGTTTCGCTCGACTGATTGGTAAAGTTGTGCACCGTTGGCTGATACAACTGTGAGAGCTAAAACAGGCAGTTTCGGTGTGTTTACGACATTGCCGTGAGCCAGAGAGCTCACTGTCCTTGACCTCAGCGGGAACGCGATCTCAGCCGCTGGGCGTCTCTGCCAACAGATGGCCGTTTCGTGTCCGCGCGCTATCTTAACTCATTAGCTCCGTGTATGTGCCGTGTTTGGACAATTATCCATATTGGTTTGCTATTTAGTGGCCACGATTCAAATCTCCGCTAATTGCTGTTCCGGCTGCCACGTATATGCTGTTCCGATCATAAATATTCGTCTGTGCTGGTAACTGTTAGTGTGTACCGCTGGCGGACTGCTCGGCTGATTTCCAGCTCATTCATTTTGCAATGTGCGCGATCAAGGCTGCTGCTGGCTGCTGCTGGCTGATGGCTGATGGCTGATGGCTGCTGGCTGCTGGCTGCTGGCTGCTGGCTGCTGGCTGCTGGCTGCTGGCTGCTGGCTGCTGGCTGCTGGCTGCTGGCTGCTGGCTGTTGGCTGCTGGCTGCTGGCTGCTGGCTGCTGGCTGCTGGCTGCTGGCTGCTGGCTGCTGGCTGCTGGTTGCGGCTAGGTCGTTGCCGATGTGGTCTTCACTTTCACCGTGTGCACAAAAAGCATCGGTAGCGGCGCATTGCAGTGGTGGCTGCGCTGTTTTTGCTTGGGCAGCAGACGACGGAAAACCACTGCCACTGAGCCGGAGTGTCGCCATCCTCGATACCCCTCCCTACCCCCCCCCCCCCTTCCCGTCACCGTCCCCTTCCCTCCAACAACCAGCCCTCGTCTTCTGCTCGTACCCCGTCCCTTCAGCCCCGATCCGCTGCGCTGCCCGTTTGAGCTGGCCACTGACACTGTTCTGTCCTGTGTTTCATCGGCCGTGCGACAGGTGGCGCTCTGGTTCCGGGTATGTGCCGTCTCCGTGTGAATGTCATGATAGCTGTGTGTTGTCGCACTGTGCACTGAGCACGCCTGTTCTGCACCTCACCCGGGCTGTCGCCGCTCGGTCGCCGCTCGGTCGGTGTGTCGGGGGGCTCTCCTCCACGCCCGCCTGCGGCTGACAGCCCGGGCACACGCTGTGGTACATTCTCAGACTGTGTCGCAACCCCGGTGACATATCCTGAAGCTCTGTGCGCTCGTCACACAGCTCTGTACAGAGGGGCTGTTCCGGCGGACTCTGATTCCGGGAGAGGACAAACGTGTGCTTTGTAGTTGGATGTGCTTCATGTCACCATGTTTGGATGTGCTTCATGTCATCATGTGGTGCAGGTGTCGCTGGATGTGCTTCATGTCATCATGTGGTGCAGGTGTCGCTGGATGTGCTTCATGTCATCATGTGATGCAGGTGTCGCTGGATGTGCTTCATGTCATCATGTGATGCAGGTGTCGCTGGATGTGCTTCATGTCATCATGTGATGCAGGTGTCGCTGGATGTGCTTTGTGTATCCTGTTGGCGCTTCCTGTGCTTCTGCTGATTGTGCCGCCGCTTCCTGTGTTAGCTGTGGCTGGGTCGCTGCTCGGCACGTTTGCTTTGTAGCTGTACCCTGTTTACATGCAGTTTGTGGAAATATCTGTTGAGATGATTGTTGAGATTTCGAATGTTTGATAACACCATTACTTTACGAACAGTACACCACCGTTATTAGGTGTCTTAGACCCTCGCCCAACGGGGACCCGTTCTCACCTTCGCCCTACAGGGGGGCTGGGCTGGGCTGGGGTGGGGTGGGGTGGGGTGGGGTGGGGTGGGGTGGGGTGGGGTGGGGTGGGGTGGGGTGGGGTGGGGTGGGGTGGGGTGGGGTGGGGTGGGGTGGGGTGGGGTGGGGTGGGGTGGGGTGGGGTGGGGTGGGGTGGGGTGGGGTGGGGTGGGCTGGGCTGGGCTGGGCTGGGCTGGGCTGGGCTGGGCTGGGCTGGGCTGGGCTGGGCTGGGCTGGGCTGGGCTGGGCTGGACTGGGCTGGGCTGGCTGACGGTTAACAACCCCTGACAGACAGGGGACCCTTATTAACTTCCCAAACCAAGCAACATAAAGCAATGCGATAAGAACCAGCATGTTGCCTGTCATGAGAGGAATCTAACAGTATGCGATTTTTAGGTTTCAGGTCAACGGGTGACCTTCCAGGTCAAGTGAATGACCTAAGATCGACCACGTCCAAAAATAGAGATTTTGCTCTGTCCGTCGTCATTTCCAAAGTTATGAGTATTGAACGATTTGGTTAGCGTCAAAATGTTGGTCGTTGTATTAGCTATCTGGCAATATATCTATTTTTAGGTCTGGGCCAGTTAATGATCTCTTAGGTCACGGAAATCGTCACCATAGCTGATAATTGCTATGAGTTTTGCATTACAGCACATGTATAGGGCGCTTAGTATAACCAGGAATACTATAATATCAGGGATTGGAGACTCACACTCGTTTTTATTGAGAAAAGGCGACCGGATTATTGTGAAAATCTTTATCAATTAGGTGGACTTGCTCGTGACATCGTACCAGCCTGGTATCAACATTCGGGAGAGTCAGCAGATGTATATTGCGCGACATTATTTGTTTGCGGACTGTGATTGTACGAGTGCGTACACTGTGCCGGGTGGATACAGGTTAACCCATGTTGTCATTGATTACACAAACAAAACATCTCTCTCAGAGCAAAAAGCATCCTTTTGAATCATTCAATGGCGCAGTATGTTCGCGAGCACATTTATGTACATGACACTATGTACAAGACACACACCACACTGCACCGGCTCGGCCGCGTAGGGAACACCATCTGCATGGCAATAAGCATGCCAAGGGGAGCCGCCCAAGAGGGGCAGTGTCCCAAACTTTATTGATTTGGGTGGGAAATGACACCCAAATGTGAATAATTTTTCACTTTCCCCATTTTAGAAATGAATTTTCCCTCTCAAATTATGAATTGTGATATTGATTCTGACAAAAATATTGACTAATAAGTAATAATACATGATCTCAACGAAAACTACTGCTTTTCATATTCAAAACAAATCAATATTGTGCCATTTTGTACATAATTGTCCACTCTCATGGTCTTTTTTTTGCTCGAATTTTTCACTCTGACACCCAAGCAAAAATGTAATTTTGGGACACTGAAGAGGGGCGCCCAGTTTGCGCATATACGGATACGACCGGTTTGTGCATTTACCATTACATATACAGATCTTACCTGTAGTCATCAGCAGGGAAACGGTGAAAAGATACTCCCGGCGTCTTTCTTGTATTGGGACATTCCAAAACTGAACAGTAATGAACATTACACGAACTCGGCATGGTTTGAACGCAAAGAAAGAGGCAAATTACCGCTATCCGTTTCATAAAGATAGTTCTGATCGAGCCTAATGGTTATCGCAAGTACGTAGAAAGCGTAAGAAGACTTAATTAATAACGAGCGATCGCAAACCGCTACTGATTGAAAACACGAATAACTAACGGCTTCATTGCGTCTTCATCATGGTCTTAAACGAATAAAAGTACAATTCGTCGAAAATTTGTTATTGATTACACGTTGCTATGGTGATGCTAAATCGGGTTCCAACCTTCTCCGATAAATATGAAATGTGGATAATTTAGAATGTCCTGAAAATTGTGTCGGAGCGCAAAAGAGAAAGTCTGTTTCAAGATTGATCACGAACCAAATCCACCTTAACTGGCACAAATTTCCATAATGTTCTGGTCGCTGAAGACTGTTCAGTCGCCAATTCCTGTTATTCTCTTATTCCTGGTATAACTTCCGAACGGAGAGAGATAGAGACACCGTAAAAGTAACGTGCTGCCTGTCATAAGGAAAATCCAAAGGTATCCCATTTTGAGTATCTAGGTCAACTGGTGACCTTTGGGGTCAGGTCAATGGCCCTTTGGGGTCAGGGGTCTGACATGACATTGACAAAAGGTCATAGGTCACGATCCACTAGTTTTATACATTTCCAATTTTGATAGGATACGCATAATTGTTGTAAACTCAGCTATTGAAAATTTCAGCAAGGTGCGCCGCATGTGTGAGAAGTTATTCAAGAAAAAAACTCGGGGGGGGGGGGGGGGTGTCAGTCCCTCCCCGTAGGGTGAGTGAGCCCCAGGCCCCCTCTTAGGGGGGGGGGGGGCTGTCAAAACCTCGGGGGGGGGGGGGGGAATGTCAGTCCCTCCCCCGTAGGGTGAGGGTTAAGTCGCTCGCTACCATCCCACTTCGGGGACCTGTTGAGGGTGCATAGCTAATGAAGCGGGCCTGCTATCACTGTGGCCATATATGGAACTGACAGCTAGCCGCGTGACTGCTGTGGCTTTCAGGGCTCTTGCTCGGGCATAGCCTTTCTGGTGAACTCTTCGTCATGACGGTCCGGGCAGTGCAATGCCTATGACACCATGCGCCTATGTGATGCCTATGACAGTGTAATGCCTATGACACCATGCGCCTATGTAATGCCTATGACAGTGTAATGCCTATGACACCATGCGCCTATGTAATGCCTATGACAGTGCAATGCCTATGACACCATGCGCCTATGTAATGCCTATGACAGTGTAATGCCTATGACACCATGCGCCTATGTAATGCCTATGACAGTGCAATGCCTATGACACCATGCGCCTATGTAATGCCTATGACAGTGCAATGCCTATGACACCATGCGCCTATGTAATGCCTATGACAGTGTAATGCCTATGACACCATGCGCCTATGTAATGCCTATGACAGTGTAATGCCTATGACACCATGCGCCTATGTAATGCCTATGACAGTGTAATGCCTATGACACCATGCGCCTATGTAATGCCTATGACAGTGTAATGCCTATGACACCATGCGCCTATGTAATGCCTATGACAGTGTAATGCCTATGACACCATGCGCCTATGTAATGCCTATGACAGTGTAATGCCTATGACACCATGCGCCTATGTAATGCCTATGACAGTGTAATGCCTATGACACCATGCGCCTATGTAATGCCTATGACAGTGTAATGCCTATGACACCATGCGCCTATGTAATGCCTATGACAGTGTAATGCCTATGACACCATGCGCCTATGTAATGCCTATGACAGTGTAATGCCTATGACACCATGCGCCTATGTAATGCCTATGACAGTGTAATGCCTATGACACCATGCGCATATGTAATGCCTATGACAGTGTAATGCCTATGACACCATGCGCCTATGTAATGCCTATGACAGTGTAATGCCTATGACACCATGCGCCTATGTAATGCCTATGACAGTGTAATGCCTATGACACCATGCGCCTATGTAATGCCTATGACAGTGTAATGCCTATGACACCATGCGCCTATGTAATGCCTATGACAGTGTAATGCCTATGACACCATGCGCCTATGTAATGCCTATGCCAGTGTAATGCCTATGACACCATGCGCCTATGTAATGCCTATGACAGTGTAATGCCTATGACACCATGCGCCTATGTAATGCCTATGACAGTGCAATGCCTATGACACCATGCGCCTATGTAATGCCTATGACAGTGTAATGCCTATGACACCATGCGCCTATGTAATGCCTATGACAGTGTAATGCCTATGACACCATGCGCCTATGTAATGCCTATGACAGTGTAATGCCTATGATACCATGCGCCTATGTAATGCCTATGACAGTGTAATGCCTATGACACCATGCGCCTATGTAATGCCTATGACAATGTAATGCCTATGACACCATGCGCCTATGTAATGCCTATGACAGTGTAATGCCTATGACACCATGCGCCTATGTAATGCCTATGACAGTGCAATGCCTAGACACCATGCGCCTATGACACCATGCGCCTATGTAATGCCTATGACAGTGTAATGCCTATGCCACCATGCGCCTATGTAATGCCTATGACAGTGTAATGCCTATGACACCATGCGCCTATGTAATGCCTATGCCAGTGTAATGCCTATGACACCATGCGCCTATGTAATGCCTATGACAGTGTAATGCCTATGACACCATGCGCCTATGTAATGCCTATGACAGTGTAATGCCTATGACACCATGCGCCTATGTAATGCCTATGACAGTGCAATGCCTATGACACCATGCGCCTATGTAATGCCTATGACAGTGTAATGCCTATGACACCATGCGCCTATGTAATGCCTATGACAGTGCAATGCCTATGACACCATGCGCCTATGTAATGCCTATGACAGTGTAATGCCTATGACACCATGCGCCTATGTAATGCCTATGGCAGTGCAATGCCTATGACACCATGCGCCTATGTAATGCCTATGACAGTGTAATGCCTATGACACCATGCGCCTATGTAATGCCTATGACAGTGTAATGCCTATGACACCTTGTGGCTGATTTAAAGTGAGGGCGTGGCTGGGCGGTGAACGTATTGGCAGGGAACCAACCTGGATATGATGAAGCAGTGGCTTTTAATCAATGTACAATGTATCATACAATGGAGAAGCCAGCTTTATAGGAAACGGTAAAACTAATAGCTATTTGAAGAATTTCTCTGCTATCGATATCATTATTATTTTCACTCTGTCAGTGAACATGCCCCAGCCAGAAAATGTTCAATCCTCAGATCCGCAGATTTGTCATTCGTTCGACGTTTGTACGTGCGGCCGACTGGGGTGGGTCTGCACATGTGTGTGCTCGCGCCATCTGTTGTGTATCACCAATCCACGTGATGGCTCCATCATCAATCCACGTGATGGCGCCATCATCGACGGGCTGTCGGGCGCGATTATTGGAAACGTTCGGCGATACCGCAGTTTTCGCCGGTCGCGTTGGCTAATTATTCCTATGTGGTCAGGGCTCAGGGGCGCCACGCACGATAATCGATCAGTACACACTGGAATGCGTGACATACGCGTTTGTGTGTCTGGTTTCGGATCCGGGTCACTGCTACGTCAGATAGGATGGGTCAATTATATGTTAGTGTTGTGTATTCAAATTTAATCATCTCACCAATTGTGCAGCGCAAAGCTGCTCCCTCCAGGCTGCAGTAACCGGCCATTATGATGATTTCGTTCCATTATTCAGAAATTCCAGCAAATCAAGACTTCATCACGTAACTTACGGGATATCATCTTCATGCTTTAGGACGACATGGCCATTTACAATCTGTCGATTTCCTACGCGGAGATCTACTGGTCCTTTTATCGAGTCATGACCGACCCAAATAGGCGCTACCCGTAGCTTCACGATGCGTGCCTCCGGAATGCCATCGTTTAGCCCAGTTCCCGGGGTCGGTTTGTTTGGTTTCATTTCCATGTTAGGCTGGCCGTAATTCGGCTATAATTGAAGGCATCCGAGCGTGACTGTCAGATATCTGATGGTGACGTCAGGTGCCGTCAGATATCTGACACCTCAGCCGGGAGTGACTGAGGTGGTCCCGGCTGAGGTGATCGGTACACTAAAGGGCGGCTGATGGTGCCGTCAGGTGCGGGTACGGCCGGGAGGGACTGGGGTGACCCCGGCTGAGGTGATCGGTACACTGGAGGGCGGCTGATGGTGCCGTCAGGTGCGGGTACGGCCGGGAGGGACTGAGG
>JAXIVJ010000693.1:2500-57500 GCA_036785665.1 Chirona hameri | reverse complement strand
CTCGTGGTGGTCTAATCTTAGAGCGCCTGCTTTACATAATGGAAGTGGCACAGAACCAGGATAACACGCTTGCCACGATTACATATGGTTTGTCTTTCGGCGCGCATTTCTGTGTAATTAAGGTTCTACTGATAGATTATCGCTTTGTCCGCTCCTAAACTTCAAGGTTTGCCTTATGAATAAATACAAATGTCGCAGAATGGGTTCCCTGTTCAATGTCTATCATGATGACGCTGGCTGATAGTTTGATTAACTCCGCGGTCTTCTCTGTGCCCGGGAGACTCAAACTTGGCGAATTGCGCTATTTGTTTCGAACTTAATCGCTCCTTTTTAACTCTGCGGTTATAGTTGTCTCTAGATTGGCGTTGGCGGCCGCTGAGCTGTAGATTAAATTATCTCTCTCCCACCGGCCATATGCGGCGGCGACGCCGGCCGCAGCCGCGTATTATGACATCAATATTACGGCTGCGTCGGAGCGGGCCGGTGAGGCCGACTGTGTGTGAGTGATGGAGTGGTGTGACTCGGATAATGGGCCGCGCGTGTCGCCAGCCGGTGTGGGTGAGCAATGGCGGCTCGTTTCGTATGCAAAGGCGGATCCAGAATGGGGGGGGGGGGGGGTCCCAAAAAGTATCACACAATTCCGAAAACTCGTCAGATTTCGCATGTTTATACATTGAGAGCTGATTTAAATAATTTTGTCCTTAGTAAAAGTAGCTTAATTTTGTTTCTTCTATATCAGGAAATGTGTCAATTTTGTGCCGATTTCAGCTGGTTGTGGGGGGATGACTTCTTTCCCCCCTGGATCCGGCCATGTTCGTATGGAGAAAGCCGGCCCGCTGGTTCAGAACAGCGTGTCACGGACGCGGTATCAAGCTGCGGGCGACCACGGCCCCCGGCGTCACGGCGGTTGACGGGGCTGCGGGCATGCGTGGCGGACCCGGTGCATGGTACCATGTACTCAGGAGTCAGGACTGCAGGACCGGCGGGGAGGGACAGAATGTGGCACCTGGCTGCGGGTGTACGCCGTACCTGGTACCGGTACCATGTATCCAGTGTACTGCAGGACCATCGGGCCGGCGGGGGGGGGGAGCCTGACGAGCGGTCACGGACGCAGGTCGAGCGCACACGGACACCCAGTTGAGCAACACGCTGTGGAGCGGCGGTGGCGGCGGCTGCGGCTACGTCGCTCAGCAGCTGCCCAGAAGGCGGCCATTGTTTACGCCAGCTGTAGAGTGTCGCCTGACCGCGGCCGTGGGCGGTCGTTAGTTAATGGCCCTGCTGACCGCTACAGGTCACGGTACAGCGTGTTACTGGGGAGGTCAGCAGGGCGCCCCGCTGTGACCGCTGTCTGTTCAGCAGGGCGCCCGCTGTGACCGCTGTCAGGTCAGCAGGGCGCCCGTGGCCGCTGCCAGATCAGCAGGGCGCCCTGCAGTGGCTCCTGTCAGGTCAGCAGGGCGCCCTGCAGTGGCTTCTGTCAGGTCAGCAGGGCGCCCTGCAGTGGCTTCTGTCAGGTCAGCAGGGCGCCCTGCAGTGGCTCCTGTCAGGTCAGCAGGGCGCCCTGCAGTGGCTCCTGTCAGGTCAGCAGGGCGCCCTGCAGTGGCCCCTGTCAGGTCAGCAGGGCGCCCTGCAGTGGCTCCTGTCAGGTCAGCAGGGCGCCCTGCAGTGGCTTCTGTCAGGTCAGCAGGGCGCCCTGCAGTGGCCCCTGTCAGGTCAGCAGGGCGCCCCGCTGTGGCCCCTGTCAGGTCAGCAGGGCGCCCTGCACTGGCCCCTGTCAGGTCTGTCGTGTCCGTGCAGTGACCCCTGTCATGTCGACTGTCGTGTCCGTGCAGTGACCCCTGTCATGTCGACTGTCGTGTCCGCGCAGTGACCCCTGTCCGGTCGATTGTCGTGTCCGCGCAGCGATGACGTGGTGGTGCTCAACGGACGTGGGCGCAGCTTAAAGCCTCGTCATACTGTCCGGGGTGACAGAATCGCCCAGCGTGCCCTCCGCTCCTATATCAAACCGGGGCCGACAGGAGAAGAAACAACACAAATCAAGGCGCAGATGACACTGATCGAATGGTGACGACTACGGGGCGTTAACCGAGGCGGTGGCTCGTCCTGGCGACCCGGCGGTCTCCGTCTCCGGTTTATAGCCCGGACGGAGGTGGCGTGCAGAGGGCGGTTCGTGATCGCTAGTGAATGACGCTAATGCAGTCACTTCAGACCGGCCAGGGTCGGCCTCTTGATTATGCATATGTGGAGCCCCTTTCGTCGACACCCAAAATCCTAAATCATCATCATCCTCCTCTCGTTAGAGGATTTCAACTTTGCAAACAATGCAGCCGGATTTATAATTCCGCCGAGATTTGGGAGTCTAATAATAAGGCAGCGGCAATGATGTGGGCTCGAACAAAATGCCTGGGAAGTGAATGTCATCTCGCAACATTCTTCATGAAATTAATGAAGCGTTAAGGGTTTGGATGGATCCGGGACTTGCTACAGCTTGCTGCAATGTCGATACTCGGTATTGGTTAGTGACATTTCCGGGGATTAGCGTGGCTCATGCCTCTTGCAGTTGTTTGCCGCCATTCGGAAGGCTTCTGCACCGTGAATCTGGTTCTGACAGTCGTCGGTGGCTTCCCATGGGGCGACAACCTCTTCCCAGCTGAGCTCGCTCAGCCCAGCAGCAGCAGCAGAGTGGACCTCAGTGGAGATGATGGTTACTAGCGCAGACTGATCGAGCGGCGGCAGCTGGTTCGGATCAGACGCCGAGCTGCGGCGGCATCTGCGCCGAATCTGCCGCACAACTGCCGCATCTGCGCCACGACTGGCGATACCCGGTGACAGCCATTGATTTTCTGGGACTGGTGGCGGCGTGGCGGCGCTGGCGCCGGTCTGAGGCCAGTCTGGGGCCGGGGCTGGCTAGAGGTGGGGGTGGCGCCAGAGGTGATGGGACCGGGGCCGAGAGTAGACCCTGTTTAGGCCTAACCTGTAGACTGTCGCCTGGGTAAGGCCGGCCGATGACCGACACCGTGTCGGGAGCCAGGCCAAGGAGCAAGGGCTGCAGGGCCGGTTTGTTGTCGCCCCTAATGGCAGCTGTGGTTTGATCTGCGGCGATGTTTACGACTCATGATAACAAGTGACGTTGTCATCAGTCGTAAACACTGCGGAGCCCGTGGTTTACGATTTAGCTGACGCTGCACGGCAGTACGGGTGCTGACGCCATCGCTGCTCTGGACGCTGTGCTGCACTGTGTTGAGGCCAGACTTGTGCTTGATTTCGCTTCAGCGGAATCGATTCCGATTCCATACCAAGCCAAATGGATCTGATTCCGAATCCGATTCCAATATATATTTTGCTAGAGGAATAGATTCCGATTCCGATTCCGGGACACCTAAAAGGCTTGATTCCGAATTAGATTCCACTGATTATGATTTGAGTCCACTGCATCAAAATATGCCTGATCATGGTGAAGATGAAAAGAAAAAGATGGTACAGATGTGGCTATTGTGATATAAAACTTCGAATCATTTCATGAATTTTGTTGAAAAACTGAACCATGCTGCAAAGTCGCGACAGTTCAAAAATGTCGAACTATAACGAAAGGAGACAAACAATATAATCTAGACACCTATTGGCTATAATTATGATGCATGAAGATATTGCAAGCTGCTGTTGTGCAATATGATACACAGGCAAATCAATGTCTTGAAAGATTTGAGGATATTATGGAATGTATGGTACAGTAAACGTAACATCGCCATAAGCGAATATCATATGTGTCAACCCAAATAAACCTAATTAGGTACTGAGCATGTCTATTGACCTTCATTAGGTAGCAAATTGTCACTTAGCTTTGCTTTAGTTATGCATGTTCAAAGAAGAAACAATTTATCTTGGGGAGACCTTAGTTCATGGCCAAAGTGATGTTAGCGAAAGTAAAACGGAATCGCTTGAAATAGACATTGATTCCGATTCCGATTCCACAAATTTCTAAAAATTATTGATTCCACCTGATTCTGATTCCACCCAGATGCGAATGGAATCGAATCCGATTCCGATTCCGATTCCAGTCCAAACGGAATCGATTCCGGAATCGGTTTCGATTCCACTGGAATCAAGCACAAGTCTGGTTGAGGGTCGCACGCACCTGCTGTTGGTAGCCGAGACTTAGCTGCTGTTGGTAGCCGGGACTTAGCTGCTGTTGGTAGCCGAGACTTAGCTGCTGTTGGTAGCCGAGACTTAGCTGCTGTTGGTAGCCGGGACTTAGCTGCTGTTGGCAGCCGGGACTTAGCTGCTGTTGGCAGCCGGGACTTAGCTGCTGTTGGTAGCCGGGACTTAGCTGCTGTTGGCAGCCGGGACTTAGCTGCTGTTGGTAGCCGGGACTTAGCTGCTGTTGGTAGCCGGGACTTAGCTGCTGTTGGCAGCCGGGACTTAGCTGGCGTCATAGAAGTCCAGTGAGCGCACAGCGAGGTGGAAGGAAAACCGGATCCGATGTTCGGCGAAAATACAGATCCAGGCTCTGTACCGGCTGGTAACGGCATGTGTGTATCCGCTGAGGTGTGAAATACATCGGCCTATTCGCTGCTCTCATGCAAGCCCGTCGTAGTTGTCTCCATTTTTATAAATCGTTACATACTTGCATCACTCTCCATAAGGCGTAACACGGTGTTCTGCGCTAAACACAGTCAGGCGTGGGGATGTAGACGATAGCTCGTCTGGAGCGACGCTGATGTCGTGTGACCGTGTGACCGTGTGACCGTGTGACCGACGTAGATGGTCTGGGGTGACTGACGCAGATGTCGTGTGACCGTGTGACCGACGATAGATGGTCTGGGGTGACTGACGCTGATGTCGTGTGACCGCGTGACCGACGATAAATGGTCTGGGGTGACTGACGCTGATGTCGTGTGACCGTGTGACCGACGATAGATGGTCTGGGGTGACTGACGCTGATGTCGTGTGACCGTGTGACCGACGATAGATGGTCTGGGGTGACTGACGCGGATGTCATGTGACCGTGTGACCGACGATAGATGGTCTGGGGTGACTGACGCGGATGTCGTGTGACCGTGTGACCGTGTTTCAGGAGCTGAAGGAGAGCTTCAACTATGGCCTCTTCTACCCGCCGCAGAACGGCAAGGCCGGCAAGTTTCTCGATGAGGCTCGGCCGATCGCCGACTACCCGTTCCCGGAGCCGGTCGGCTACCTGGAGGTCAGTCACGCCACCCTCTCTCGCTCACCTCCCGCTCCATTCGCGCTCCCCTCGCGCTCCCCTCGCGCTCCCCTCGCGCTCCCCTCCCGGTCTGTGGGATCCGTGGTTCTGGAAGTAAGTCACGCTACCCAAGCCCGTCTCTCTGCCCCTCCCGATCCGTTGGTTCCGAGGGTTCCTCGGTCCGCGGGTTCCGAGAGTCCCTCGGTCCGCGGACGGGTCTGAGGGTTCCTCGGTCCGCGGGTTCCGAGGGCTCCTCGGTCCTCGGACGGTCTGAGGGTTCCTCGGTCCGCGGACGGTCTGAGGGTTCCTCGGTCCGCGGGTTCCGAGGGCTCCTCTGTCCGTGGGTTCCGAGGGTTCCTCGGTCCGCGGACGGTCTGAGGGTTCCTCGGTCCGCGGGTTCCAAGGGTTTCAAGGTCCGTGTGTTCCGAGGGTTCCTCGGTCCGTGGGTTCCGAGGGTTCCTCGGTTCGTGGGTTCCGAGGGTTCCTCGGTCCGCGGGTTCCGAGGGTTCCTCGGTCCGTGGGTTCCGAGGGTTCCTCGGTCCACGGACGGTCTGAGGGTTCCTCGGTCCGCGGGTTCCGAGGGCTCCTCGGTCGGCGGACGGTCTGAGGGTTCCTCGGTCCGCGGGTTCCGAGGGTTCCTCGGTCCGTGGGTTCCGAGGGTTCCTCGGTCCGTGAGTTCCGAGGGTTCCTCGGTCCGCGGACGGTCTGAGGGTTTCTCGGTCCGCGGGTTCCGAGGGTTCCTCGGTCCGCGGATGGTCTGAGGGTTCCTCGGTCCGCGGGTTGGTCCGCGGACGGTCTGAGGGTTCCTCGGTCGGCGGGTTTCGAGGGTTCCTCGGTCCGCGGGTTCCGAGGGTTCTTCGGTCCGCGGACGGTCTGAGGGTTCCTCGGTCCGTGGGTTCCGAGGGTTCCTCGGTCGGCGGGTTCCGAGGGTTCCTCGGTCGGCGGGTTCCGAGGGTTCCTCGGTCGGCGGGTTCCGAGGGTTCCTCGGTCCGCGGGTTCCGAGGGTTCCTCGGTCCGTGGACGGTCTGAGGGTTCCGCTGTCCGCGGGTTCCGAGGGTTCCTAGGGTTCCTCGGTCCGCGAACGGTCTGATGGTTCCTCGGTCCGCGGGTTCCCAGGGTTCCTCGGTCCGTGGGTTCCGAGGTCCGCGGACGGTCTGAGTTGACACTAAGCTGGGTGAGATACGGCATGAGTTAAGACACAAGGTCATGACAGGCGGTGGAGGGCAGTCAACAGATGAAGAACGCCAGATGACGCCGATCCTCCGGCTAGTGAACACGGCTTACCGAGATCAAGGCCAGGTTATGCATGCCATGGTTGCGAAGTTGTAAGAAGGGACAAGGATGCACACTGCACACGGATGACACGATTATGCATTTCGTAATGATTTCTCTGTCCTAAATAAGTTGAGATGCAAAATCATGGCCATCATTTCGAAATATGTGTGTCCATTGCGATTGCGATATAAGTGGCTAAGTACAGTTAAGTGGTTAAATATGCATAGCTTGGCTAACGCAGTCCTCTTAGCCGGGCACTGATTACCGACTAACATTGCACGAGAAGTCCGAACACCACAGGATGCACAATGCGCCGGCACCCGCACCCCGCCCGCGGCGTCCGCCTGTCTCCCCTCTCACGCCCGTGCCAGTCCCCGCCCGAGCCCCTCAATGGCCCTTATCCTCTGCGCCGCTAAGGTCCCATTCGAGGCAGCCGTTTCTGGGCCCGTGGTCCATAACGCGTACACTTGACTTTCGGGACGGGGGACGTGACGGTCAGAACTGCGCTCGTCACCTGTCACCGGCTATTAGACGTGGGCGTCACACCGTGACCCAGTCGGCTCGAACCCTTTGATCTGCAGATTCACGGGATGCTATTCCAACTGTTGCCACTCGAAATGTCGGCTGTTATTTGCCAGCCACAGTTCTTAGTAGTGTTTTTAGCTGCCTCAGCCGTCTGTCTGCATTTTATCCTTGGTCCTCTAATAGGCTCTCAGCCTGGACTGAGCTTAGCTGGAATGGATTACCCAGGTGTGAAATTAACTCCTCGCAGTTAATGCAACACGCACGCAACGCCAATGCAACCCATAACTCATTACTTTTTCTTCACTGGTCTCACCACAAGGTTGTGCTTCGTGCTTTTGCCAGCCTTGGAAGCAATGCGCGAAACCTAAGGATTGTCCGCTTTTTGTGTCTTGGATCAGCCTTAGCTGAACCCTTGTCTCAGAGACATCGGTATCCTTTTAACCCTCGCCCTACGGGTGGTCCTAAAACGACCCCCCCTGAGGGTTTTCTTTAATAACTTTTTACACATGCGGCACATCTTGCTGACATTTTCCGTAGCTGAGTTTACAACAATTATACGTATCCTATACACATTTGAAGTGTATATGACTTTTAGATCGTGACCTATGACCTTTTCGTCAAGGTCATGTCATAACCCAAAGGGACATTGACCACCCCAAAGGTCACCAGTTGACCTAGATGCTCAAAATGGAATGCCTTTGGATTTTCCTTATGACAGGCATCACGCTACGTTTTACGGTGTCTCTCCATCTCTCTCCGTTCGGAAGTTATACTAAGCACCCTGTACAATCGCTATTTTTGGACGTGGTCGATCTTAGGTCATTCACTTGACCTGAAAGGTCTCCCGTTGAACTGAAACCTAAAAATCCCATACTGTTAGATTCCTCTCATGACGGGCAACATGCTGGTTCTTACCGCATTTATCTATGTTGCTTGGTTTGGAAGTTAACAGGGGGGGGGGGGGGGGGGGCTTTTTAGGACCCCCTCGTAGGGCGAAGGTGAGAAAAGGTCCCCGTAGGGCGAGCGTTAAATCGCCTCTCCGCTAGCTAAACGTTCCGTTCTACTGACAAGGGCTTCGCGACAGCAAACCACACGTCGCGCTGCGGTAACGGGTTCTTCCGTCCTGTGGTCAGCGGCGACCGTCAAGGCTGGGAAAGTTGCCGCCGTGATTGGCAGGGTCGCCTCGCCGCGCCTCTGTGCCGTGTGTCTGACCCGGCCAGAGAAGGAGGCGGCGCCTACCCTCGGCCCAGTATCGCCGCGGCCATTGCGGCACCGCTGACTGCTGACCACCGCTGCTGCTGGGTCAAGGCGAACTGTTATCCGGCCCGGCCAGCCAAATCCGCCGCGCCGCCGACGCGCCGCCGCAGCTGCAGCCGGCACCGAGCTATGTGCGGGCCTTTCCTCCGTGACGGCGCTTATCCTTCAGCCTGGCTTCGGCATCCAGCGCCGCTCCGACAGGCCGGCCGCCTCCACACAGCGGCATTCCGCCTCGCAATTTTGCTTTTATCTCCCTCCTGCACGGCCCCACGTCTCAGGGCGGACTGCGCAGAATCCTCCGCCCCAGTGTCCCCTCAGGGCCCTGGCCGTGCTCTGTCTGCACTTGAACCCGTCCCGCCCTGCCCCGCTCCGTACGGCACGCCGCGGCTCTCCCGGCGGTCAGTGGCTGCCGCGGCATTTACATGTGGCGTCCCGGGAACCGGTCTCAGCCCGGCCCGGCCTGGTCGCTCCTGGTACTTTAATCGTGACGTCATTGTGGCGTCCGTCCGCGGCGGCCGGGGAGACTGACCGGGGAGACCGGGAGACCGGGGCTGCGGGGCAGCGGGGCTCCGGGGCTCCGGGACCGGCACCGCTCAGCACGGGTCGGACGCTGTGCTGTGGACGCGACTGATCGGCGAATCCGTCAGCGCCGAGAGAGCTGTCAGTAAGGACGCTGCTGACGGGGCCGATGGAGCGAACAGAGGTGCGGCTTGTTCCGAGGAGCGTCGGCTGGCTGTGTCGGAACTCCCCGGGCCGGAACGTCCTGTGCTGAAGCTTCCCGGGAGAAGAGCAGCGGCGTCCTGTATCGTCAGAGCAGCGGCGTCCCGTCAGAGGTGCGGCGTCCCGTCCCGTCAGAGGTGCGGCGTCCCGTCCCGTCGGAGCAGCGGCGTCCCGTCCCGTCAGAGCAGCGGCGTCCCGCCCTGTCAGAGCAGCGGCGTCCTGTCCCGTCAGAGCAGCGGCGTCCTGTCCCGTCAGAGCAGCGGCGTCCTGTCCCGTCAGAGCAGCGGCGTCCCGTCCCGTCAGAGCAGCGGCGTCCTGTCCTGTCCCGTCAGAGCAGCGGCGTCCCGTCAGAGCAGCGGCGTCCTGTCCCGTCAGAGCAGCGGCGTCCCGTCCCGTCAGAGCAGCGGCGTCCTGTCCTGTCCCGTCAGAGCAGCGGCGTCCCGTCAGAGCAGAGGCGTCCCGTCAGAGCAGCGGCGTCCCGTCCCGGCAGAGCAGCGGCGTCCCGTCCTGTCCCGTCAGAGCAGCGGCGTCCCGTCCTGTCCCGTCAGAGCAGCGGCGTCCCGTCCTGTCAGAGCAGCGGCGTCCTGTCCCGTCAGAGCAGCGGCGTCCTGTCCCGTCAGAGCAGCGGCGTCCTGTCCCGTCCCGTCAGAGCAGCGGCGTCCCGTCCCGTCCCGTCAGAGCAGCGGCGTCCTGTCCCGTCAGAGCAGCGGCGTCCTGTCCCGTCAGAGCAGAGGCGTCCCGTCAGAGCAGCGGCGTCCCGTCCCGTCAGAGCAGCGGCGTCCCGTCCCGTCAGAGCAGCGGCGTCCCGTCAGAGCAGCGGCGTCCTGTCCCGTCAGAGCAGAGGCGTCCCGTCAGAGCAGCGGCGTCCCGTCCCGTCAGAGCAGCGGCGTCCCGTCCTGTCAGAGCAGCGACGTCCTGTCCTGTCAGAGCAGCGGCGTCCCGTTCTGTCCCGTCAGAGCAGCGGCGTCCTGTCCCGTCCCGTCCCGTCAGCGGCGTCCTGTCCCGTCAGAGCAGCGGCGTCCTGTCCCGTCAGAGCAGCGGCGTCCCGTCCCATCAGAGCAGCGGCGTCCCGTCCCGTCCCATCAGATCAGCGGCGTCTCGTCCCGTCAGAGCAGCGGCGTCCCGTCCCGTCAGATCAGCGGCGTCCCGTCCTGTCAGAGCAGCGGCGTCCCGTCCCGTCCCATCAGATCAGCGGCGTCCTGTCCCGTCAGAGCAGCGGCGTCCCGTCAGAGCAGCGGCGTCCCGTCCCGTCAGAGCAGCGGCGTCCCGTCAGAGCAGCGGCGTCCCGTCCCGTCAGAGCAGCGGCGTCCCGTCCCGTCAGAGCAGAGGCGCCTTCGCACGGGCCTGTTTGTTGTGTGGCGTGGGGGCCGGCTTTTTTGCGCGCGCTCAAGGCGAACGGGCAGGCAGGCAGGCAGGCGGCGGCGACTGCAGCGGCGGCGGCGGTGACCGCCGGCCGTCCGGCCGCCCCTCTGCAGCGCCCACCGCCGCCCGGACAGTCCAGGGCGGCAGCGCGCCGGCAGCGGGCCTGTCGCCAGGACGTGCGGGACTCCGCTCCGGCCGGCCGCGACGCTCCGAGTCGTGACGCTGCGAGCTGCGAGCTGCGAGCTGCGAGCTGCGAGCTGCGAGCTGCGAGCTGCGAGCTGCGAGCTGCGAGCTGTGAGCTGTGAGCTGTGAACTGTGAACTGCGAGCTGTGAGCTGTGAACTGTGAGAGGCGAGCTGCGAGCTGTGATCTGTGGGAGCTGTGGGAGCCGCGGTCCGAACGGTCGGCCAGATCTGTATGTGAGCTGTTTGTGAGCTTAGACTGAAGATGCAATGAGCGAAGGTGTGAATCGGTGTGAATCGGTGAAGGAGTTACGGTGTGGCGGAGTTGAGGTGAACGGAGGAGTGAGTGGGAGGAGTGAGGAGAGTGTGTCGAGGCAGTGAGTGCAGTGGAGACGCCATGTTCGCGGTGGAGGAGGGGACGCGGTGTCGGCAGCCGTGCCGCCGCAGGGCTCAGAGGGTCGCCTCGTGTCGAGAGGCTGCCGGCCGCCGGCCACACAGGGTATCCTGGCATGACGAGGTGGAGCGGGTCTCCTGGTGGGACGAGGAGGTGCCTCGCGAGACGAAACGAGTCTCCTGGGGACGCGAGGCGATCCTTGGCGAGCCGCAGAGACCGACTCGCGCCCGTCAGCCGGCGAGAGGTCCGCCACAGAGACTGCAGCGGTCACACTCCGTGGCCACTATGACCGATGTTGTGGTAAGTTATCCGGCGGGCATCGCTTCACGCTTCAGCGCAAGAGCTCATTTTCTGACCTTTACTGGATTTGTCCCCCATCCTGCACGGCTTACTTTGAACTTCCGTTATGCTTGGTTCTAAAAGTACGGCGAGTTAGCAGTGCCCCTTTGATGCAGCTCCAGCGGCGTACTGCATTTGAGATCAAAGTGAGGCGTGACTCTTTTACGGTTACCCGTGACCTCAGCGGCCTGACGCCCGCTGCGTTTTTTTCTCGTTTGCGACCGGCTCGCGCGACGCCTCTGTAAGTGTACACATCAGCACACGCCCCGTGCCGGTGCCTTTGTCTCAGCTCGGCGAAATGGACGCGCCGCGGCCGGTAGCCTTGATCCGTCGTGGTAGGAGCCAGCTGGAATGCCGCCTAAGCAGTGCACACACGGAGCGCCATTGTGTGCCGTGCACGACGGACTGCGGAGGAGGCCCACCTGGTGTCCGGCGGCGGACGAGACTTCCGTGACGGGACGGAGCGGAGCGGCGGCCGGTGCACCAGTTCTGGGACGGGACGGGACGGGTGGGGACGGCCGCACCCTCTCCGGCCGTCCTCAGACCGGTCACGGCACGGCGCAGCGCTGTGACGTCATACCTGCCGCCCCCTCACACGGCTTTCCTCCCATTGATAGTCCGGCTGCTGCAGGCTGTATTGTGCAGAGGTTAACACCGAGGATTTGCCGCACAATTGCGAAAATGTTGAATTCGTGTCACGAAAAACAGCACCCATTGTGGCGTCCGACTGATACATCCTGGCAACATCCTGCGTCCGACTGACAACCACACCAACTCTGGCGGTGTGGCGTCATGTCGGGTGGTACCTGACGGGGACAGACGGGCACACTTGGCAGTTCTGTCCCGCCAGGCACCGCTGTGCCCGTCCTCTGATCCCGACCCGGGCTGTTCTCGGCGTACCCAGCTATCCCGGGCATTCGTTCGGCGTTTGAACGGCGGCGCCTCGGCGACAGAAGTTCCGCGGAGGCACGGACGTCCTGTGGAGTCCGAGGGTGGCCCACTGCGGGTGGTCCGGGCTCGACTTTTCATAAAGCGGATCTCACGAACTCACCCCAGCCCTAGCCCGAAAACACATTGGACACTGTTACTCAAGATAATACAAGTAATTATATCCAAAGATGTCGAACCTACGGCCTTAAATGCCTTTCGATACACCGTTCTGTGTGTCGTTTCTAACCTAGACCATTAACAAGTCGATAATGTTTGATTCGGCCCTTTGGTTTCTGTTGCCAGACTGGCCGTGCCGTCACGTCGGCTATGTACGAAGGCTCGTTAGGCGGATCAAACAAACTGGTCAGCTTCCCGTACTGTACCTGCCGCCGGCACCATAACCGTCACCTGAGTCCACCTGATGAGCCGATGACTGACGTGGCGGCCTGACACCGGAGCCGCACTGTCCGGCCGTCCCCCACCCGTCCCCCGTCCGTCCCCCACCCGTCCCCCGCCCGTCCCTCGCCGTGTGGGAGCCCGCTCTGACGTGCCCCGATGATGACCTCACTATGGCCCGCTGTGGTCAGGGGGACCGGTTCGGCCCCGGCCATCACGGCCCGACCCGGTATACGTGTCGGGACAGGCGGCCCCTGGTGGACCGGCTCAGCTCAGCGGGGCCGAGGCAGAGGCAGATCAGCAACTGATCGTCCCGTCCTGACGACGGTGCTGTTTTGGCAGGACATGAGCTTGTGGCAGTGCCAGCAGAGCACCGTCCTGACCACGGTGCTGTTTTGGCAGGACATGAGCTTGTGGCAGGGCCAGCAGAGCACCGTCCTGACCACGGTGCTGTTTTGTCAGGACATGAGCTTGTGGCAGTGCCAGCAGAGCACCGTCCTGACGAAGGTGCTGTTTTGGCAGGACATGAGCTTGTGGCAGTGCCAGCAGAGCACCGTCCTGACAACGGTGCTGTTTTGGCAGGACATGAGCTTGTGGCAGTGCCAGCAGAGCACCGTCCTGACCACGGTGCTGTTTTGGCAGGACATGAGCTTGTGGCAGTGCCAGCAGAGGACCGTCCTGACAACGGTGCTGTTTTGGCAGGACATGAGCTTAGTGGCAGTGCCAGCTGAGGACCGTCCTCCTGACCCAGGAGAGAGACACCTGTTTACCCGGCGGAGGACAGTCCAGTCCTCTAGATCCGTCAGGTGATCGTCCTCCTGTCCTTCCCCAACAGATGACTGTCCTCGCGACTCAGCAGAGGACAGTTGTCCCGGCCTTGTGAAGGACGGTTTTTACAGCTCTGTTCCCGTGCCTCCTGAATGGTGCACGGCGGGCTTGCAGCGCCGGCTGTCGCCAACTGCAGGGCAGCTTTCGCGGTCGCGGTCAGATCAGCCGACTCCCCGGCAGCAGCCGCTGTCAGGTCAGCTGACTGAGTAGCAACAGCCGCTGTCAGGTCAGCTGACTGAGTAGCAACAGCCGCTGTCAGGTCAGCTGACTGAGTAGCAACAGCCGGCGTCAGGTCAGCTGACTGAGTAGCAACAGCCGCTGTCAGGTCAGCTGACTGAGTAGCAACAGCCGGCGTCAGGTCAGCTGACTGAGTAGCAACAGCCGGCGTCAGGTCAGCTGACTGAGTAGCAACAGCCGGCGTCAGGTCAGCTGACTGAGTAGCAACAGCCGGCGTCAGGTCAGCTGACTGAGTAGCAACAGCCGGCGTCAGGTCAGCTGACTGAGTAGCAACAGCCGCTGTCAGGTCAGCTGACTGAGTAGCAACAGCCGCTGTCAGGTCAGCTGACTGAGTAGCAACAGCCGGCGTCAGGTCAGCTGACTGAGTAGCAACAGCCGGCGTCAGGTCAGCTGACTGAGTAGCAACAGCCGGCGTCAGGTCAGCTGACTGAGTAGCAACAGCCGGCGTCAGGTCAGCTGACTGAGTAGCAACAGCCGGCGTCAGGTCAGCTGACTGAGTAGCAACAGCTGCTGTCAGGTCAGCTGACTGAGTAGCAACAGCCGCTGTCAGGTCAGCTGACTGAGTAGCAACAGCCGGCGTCAGGTCAGCTGACTGAGTAGCAACAGCCGGCGTCAGGTCAGCTAACGGTACTCGGGACAGCCGGGTGTCACATCTGCTGCCCGAGACGCGCGCCACTGAGGTCCACCGCTGCGGTAACACAGCCGACCCGTCCAGCAGCGCTGCGGTAACATAGCCGCCCGTCCATCAGCGCTCCGGTAACACAGCCGACCCGTCCATCAGCGCTCCGGTAACACAGCCGACCCGTCCATCAGCGCTCCGGTAACATAGCCGCCCGTCCAGCAGCGCTCCGGTAACACAGCCGACCCGTCCATCAGCGCTGCGGTAACACAGCCGACCCGTCCATCAGCGCTCCGGTAACATAGCCGCCCGTCCAGCAGCGCTCCGGTAACACAGCCGACCCGTCCATCAGCGCTGCGGTAACACAGCCGACCCGTCCATCAGCGCTGCGGTAACACAGCCGACCCGTCCATCAGCGCTCCGGTAACACAGCCGACCCGTCCATCAGCGCTGCGGTAACACAGCCGACCCGTCCATCAGCGCTCCGGTAACACAGCCGACCGGTCCAGCAGCGCTGCGGTAACACAGCCGACCCGTCCATCAGCGCTCCGGTAACACAGCCGACCCGTCCAGCAGCGCTGCGGTAACACAGCCGACCCGTCCATCAGCGCTCCGGTAACACAGCCGACCCGTCCAGCAGCGCTCCGGTAACATAGCCGCCCGTCCAGCAGCGCTCCGGTAACACAGCCGACCCGTCCATCAGCGCTGCGGTAACACAGCCGACCCGTCCATCAGCGCTGCGGTAACACAGCCGACCCGTCCAGCAGCGCTCCGGTAACATAGCCGCCCGTCCAGCAGCGCTCCGGTAACACAGCCGACCCGTCCATCAGCGCTGCGGTAACACAGCCGACCCGTCCATCAGCGCTGCGGTAACACAGCCGACCCGTCCAGCAGCGCTGCGGTAACATAGCCGCCCGTCCAGCAGCGCTCCGGTAACACAGCCGACCCGTCCATCAGCGCTGCGGTAACACAGCCGACCCGTCCAGCAGCGCTCCGGTAACATAGCCGCCCGTCCAGCAGCGCTCCGGTAACACAGCCGACCCGTCCATCAGCGCTGCGGTAACACAGCCGACCCGTCCATCAGCGCTGCGGTAACACAGCCGACCCGTCCAGCAGCGCTGCGGTAACATAGCCGCCCGTCCAGCAGCGCTGCGGTAACACAGCCGACCCGTCCATCAGCGCTGCGGTAACACAGCCGACCCGTCCAGCAGCATGCGATTACCACTGGTGTCATTCGCAACCCCGATCGTGTGCCAGCGTCACGTATAAATGAACATCAACTCCCAGGGCTGATCGAGAAGATATTGCGAATAGCTGGTGGGATTGTCAGCGTACTGCGAATCTCGAAGTTGCGAATCTGTAGCCGAGAGGTCAAGGCTAGTATATATCCGTCCATTGTTAAGTGGATACGTTTCTAAGGCGACATTGAGCTGGTTTCTGCGAAGACGCAGGGCGGCATGATCAGCATGAATCGCAGCAGCCGCAGTCTCCGGGCAGTAACAGCGCGCTCATCACCATTCACACTGCGAACTCGTCCGAGTGCGCATACGGATTGTGATCTGAACACGGGCACGTGATCAATCGGCTCGCAGGTGCACTGCTGCCTATCTCCGGGACCATCTCCTGTGCTGCTGCCGAGCGCCCCGGTGTGCGCGACCGGCGACCAGGTCATCACGTGACACAGCGTCACGCCGCGTCATGTCGTGCCACTCTGCGTCACGCTGCGTGACACGGCGCCACAGCAGGGCGGGAGAGGCAGGTCGTGACGGTGACCGTTGCTGGGCACGTGACGGTGACGCGGCTATGCTGGAACACGGGCCACCGGTAGTCACCAGTAGACCACCGCGGGTCCGCCCACCGTTCATAATCAATCAAGGCAGTGCGGAGTGGGGTCAGCCGGTGCCGGCAGCCAGCGAGGGCGGGCCGACTCGGCTCGGCTCTGGCCCCGGCCCTGGCCCCGGCCCTGGCCCCGGCTCTGGCCCCGATCCCGGCCCCGATCCGGCCACAGTCAGCTGTGGCCATTTGCTGTAGTTAACGGGGCTGACCCGACTCCGGTTTGGACGCCGCTCTGGTAGGAGCGGGAGGAGCCGATGTGGGTCTGTGAAGGGGCCGGGAGAAGCTGGGAGGGACCGGGTGAGGCCGGGTGAGGCCGGGAGAAGCTGGGAGGGACCGGGTGAGGTTGGGTGAGGCCGGGTGAGGCCGGGTGAGACCGGGTGAGACCGGGTGAGGCCGGGTGAGGCTGGGTGAGGCAGGGTGAGACCGGGTGAGGCTGGGTGAGGCCGGGTGAGGCCGGGTGAGGCCGGGTGATAATGGGTGGGGCAGCGGAGCCGGGGAGCCGCTGCCATGTAGGCATTGAGCTGACCGCGGCGGCTACAAGGAGGTCAGCGTGACTGGCACGGCTGCTCCACGGCTGCTCCCTGCGGCCGGCTGGTCACGAGGCCCGTCAGTCCGTGACCTGGTGGGGAGCGTTTTGTGGGAGCGAGGGCGGCCGAGACCAGGTCCGCTGACCACTGTCCGATGGACAGGTAACGGCCGACGAGTTTACTGAGGCAACCCTGAGCCTCTGCGGCCTCTGCGGCCTCTGCGTCTGGACTAGACTTTCCAGCCGCACATCTCCAAAGTCAGCTGACACTGTGGCCGTTCCTGACCAGAGCCGTCAACTGTACAAAACCGAGCGAAAGTCCCATCACAAACCGCTACTGGTCGGGCACCCGGTCATGGGTGACACAAAATCTAGCAACCGAAGTCTGCACCAGATCTAACACCAGTCGGCCCAGTCGACGTGCGTTTATTTTCTATCAAAACACAAGTATCCTTGCATTCATAGGCAGGGTCACTGACATGCGTGGGGCGATGACCTTGACATAGACATGAACAACCCCGCCACTGACAATAGCTGAACCCTTATAGCTGCCTCTCAACCGGCTTTGACGTCAGAGATCGTGCGCTCTGCCAGTCTTCCCTCCAGTCAAGGCGATATACCCCCAGCGACGTCACGGTCCGGCCCGAATGGCCGACAGAGCCGTCTGCCTGTCAGACGGGACTTGATCGGATCGCGCCGCGTTCGCCGCTGAGTTTTCCCGGCACGATTGTGCCGCACTGTGTCGGCCGCTGTGGCCGCACCGCGGTGGATGTGGCCGCACTGTGTCGGCCGCTGTGGCCGCACCGCGGTGGATGTGGCCGCACTGTGTCGGCCGCTGTGGCCGCACCGCGGTGGATGTGACCGCACTGTGTCGGCTGCTGTGGCCATACCGCGGTGGATGTGGCCGCACTGTGTCGGCCGCTGTGGCCGCACCGCGGTGGATGTGGCCGCACTGTGTCGGCCGCTGTGGCCGCACCGCGGTGGATGTGGCCGCACTGTGTCGGCCGCTGTGGCCGCACCGCGGTGGATGTGGCCGCACTGTGTCGGCCGCTGTGGCCGCACCGCGGTGGATGTGCCCGCACTGTGTCGGCCGCTGTGGCCACACCGCGGTGGATGTGGCCGCACCGCGGTGGATGTGGCCGCACTGGTCGGCCGCTGTGGCCACACCGCGGTGGATGTGGCCGCCAGTAACCCCACCTCCACCGCGGTCAATCTTCATACGGCTACCATTCGTGATAACGGCCCTTCACCGGTCAGAGGTCGAGCGGTGCGTGTTACTTATCGCCGTTTCCCATGCAATGTACATTGGTGTGGTTTCCGTTTACACTTATAGGTCATGGGCCAATTGTTAAATTCCGTTAGGAAGTTGAGGATGGTGTTCCTTATGGCTGTATATGCGGTCACAGGTCTTCACGATACCGTAACCCAACTACTCCCGATCTAATGCGGAGTTGGTCCCTGATGCTGATCCCGTTCGGACGCTAAGTTTCTTCTCACCACTCCCTCTGAATCCTGCTCAGCCCTGGTCTGACCTCGGACTGCACTCTGAACGCAACCCTGCGGCATGTCCTTCTGGCAAGGTCGTGCCGTCACGGCAACATCAGACGCTCCTCCTGCGGCCTCCTAGCCGGACACACAGCCCGGCCCGTTCGATCGGCCGCCTCCGCCGCTGATTAGCACGGCTCGGCACGTCTGCGCCGCGGGCGTGCTGCTGCTGCTGCTGCTGCTGCTGCTGCCACGCCGACACGCCGCCAACATCACGCCGACACGCCGCCAACATTACGCCGACCGGACGCCGTGTGCGCCGCGTGCGCGCCCCTCCCGGACCCGTCTCTCTCTCTCTCCCCCTCAGCCGTCCCGCTGGCCAGCGGCCGAGGCACGTAGTTTCATACGCTTATTATTATTCCAGCATTCCTACGCGTATCCCTCGGACTCCGAAGTTTATTGAACTTAACAGGGATTGGCAGCGGCTCTGCCTTCACCGGTGGTCCACCGCTCCTGACCGTACCTCGGTCCGCTCAGTCCGGCTACTGCACGACTTCGTGCGGCCAGTGGCGGCTCAGCAGCTGATGATCTACATATATACGGCGTCCGACAGCGTGCCGAACCGGCGGGATGGCGTGTGCCGCCCGGCGGGAGACAGTGAGGGAACGGTGCCTCCGACCGACGGCCGGTCATACATCGGTCACATAGCGGTCACATAGCGGTCACAGAGCGGTCACAGAGCGGTCAGAGATCGGTCACAGAGCGGTCACAGCGGTCACACGGCGGTCACAGAGCGGTCAGAGATCGGTCACAGAGCGGTCACAGCGGTCACACGGCGGTCACAGAGCGGTCAGAGATCAGTCACACGGCGGTCACAGATCGGTCAGAGATCGGTCAGACGGCGGCCCGCGATGGTCCTGTCCCGAGGAGCGTGACCGGACGGTGGCTCTGCAGATCGGTGATCTGTATCTGCCTGCCATGACCGGTGATCTGTATCATCCTCTCCTGACCGCGTCCGGGCTGATCCGTCACGCGGCCACCTCCCGCGGCGCAGCGGCGGTGTCGGCGGTGTCGGCGGCCACAGCAGGCAGCTCTCTGCTGCCTAGCGGTGGAGCTGATCGCTGGCTGTCCTTAGCTGCACTGTAGTTGACCGCTGGGCTGGCTATCCTGACTGGGCCCCGGGGGCTGCCGGAAAGCTTGAGACCGGCGGGTCCGGGTGTCCGTGCCGCCGCCGCCGCCTCAGGCGCTGTGCTCCGGAAGCCGTATACGCTGCTAATGGGATCATCGCGTCTGACGGGACGCTGTCGTCGGACGATGGACGCTGTCGACGGACGATGTACGATGTACGATGTACGATGTACGATGTACGATGTACGATGGACGATGGGCGATGGGCGATGGATGATGGACGATGGACGCTGTCGACGGACGATGGACGATGGACGATGGACGATGGACGATGGACGCTGTCGACGGACGATGGACGATGGACGATGGAGGACGGTGATCGGCGCGGTTACAGACTGCTTTGAGCGCCTGACGTTCCGCGGGTGCCCTCAGGCCGAGAGGATGGTTGCCTGGCTGGTCTGTGTGGGACGAAGCGAGACCTCAGGCCGAGAGGATGGTTGCCTGGCTGGTCTGTGTGGGACGAAGCGAGACCTCAGGCCGAGAGGATGGTTGCCTGGCTGGTGGTCTGTGTGGGACGAAGCGAGACCTCAGGCCGAGAGGATGGTTGCCTGGCTGGTCTGTGTGGGACGAAGCGAGACCTCAGGCCGAGAGGATGGTTGCCTGGCTGGTCTGTGTGGGACGAAGCGAGACCTCAGGCCGAGAGGATGGTTGCCTGGCTGGTGGTCTGTGTGGGACGAAGCGAGACCTCAGGCCGAGAGGATGGTTGCCTGGCTGGTGGTCTGTGTGGGACGAAGCGAGACCTCAGGCCGAGAGGATGGTTGCCTGGCTGGTCTGTGTGGGACGAAGCGAGACCTCAGGCCGAGAGGATGGTTGCCTGGCTGGTGGTCTGTGTGGGACGAAGCGAGACCTCAGGCCGAGAGGATGGTTGCCTGGCTGGTCTGTGTGGGACGAAGCGAGACCTCAGGCCGAGAGGATGGTTGCCTGGCTGGTCTGTGTGGGACGAAGCGAGACCTCAGGCCGAGAGGATGGTTGCCGGGCTGGTCTGTGTGGGACTAAGCGAGACGGGATGGCGTGTGGTGTCACGTTATTTTCGAAAGTATTTGTATCAATCACGGCTCCCGAGTTTCCGAGCTGTGCCTGCTAGGGTTGTAGTTATCGCGTGTGTAGTGCCTGCGTAGCTGTGGTCAACGCTCACATTGGAAAGCATTGTCTCTACGGATTGTGTGGATCCTTGCTTCACCCACGCGTGCGGCTGGTTAAGCCGCTGGCAGGCCATGGCCGCCGCCGCGTTACAGTATGACGACCTTTTGCACAAACGAGATCCTGCTGCGACGCGGAGGCGCGCCGCCGCCGTGTTTCGGTTTTCCCGAGAAGACCTTGTGGGCAGATAAGTGTCAAATAGATCCTGAAGCTTGAAGCTCGGCAGTGAGATTTGAGCGTGGCTGCGGTATATGATGGCGTGCCTTCGGTGGGAACTATAAAGTTTCACCCCACACTATTTTGAAGCGCCTTGCTTGGTCAAAAGCGTCGGATGTTAGACCGATGGCATGACAGTCTTGCGTTGCGAACTGTGGTGTGGTAATACTGCCGGAGCTCCGACCACTTACCAGTTAAGCTTCTTATCGTCCTCATATCGTGGCCTGCATACGGATGGTTGTGTGTCTATATTTGGTATAGAGAGCGACAAGTGGGTGTCGCGTTTCCGGTTCCTCCACAATGGCCGTCTGTGCACCAGTGCGAGCGAAAGTAAAACGGGTCAGGTGCAGTTATTTTTGCTCTGGTGGCTTCCGTTAACCACTGTGACAAATATCGTTCCTCATAAAATGTTCGATCCGAAATAGCGGCCCAAAGCGTCTAACTCGGTTGTATTGTTATATGATGTGTATGATGTATGAGTTATATGATTGCCTAAAATACCTCGTATCGGTAGATGTACGAATGTTTATGATTGCTTTCGACCAATTGGCAGGGCCGTTAAGTCTTACATTAAATATTTACTTGCAAACTTTTCACCATATCATACCACCCTTCAGTATGTTTAGCCGTGCTTCACTGCGGCTCAAGGGCACCCGTCGGTCTCTGCCCGCCACCCTGCCTCTCTATCTGCCTGTTTGCCCTCCCTCTCGTGTCCTACCCGCTGTACCTGCCCTGTTCCCGTGTCTGTCTGCTGTCTAACCTGCACATACCGGTGTCCCTCCAGTGCGTCTCACCCTCCCCTCTCTCCCCGTCCCCTCCCCTCTCTCCCCCGTCCCCTCCCCTCCCCTGCTCCCCTGGCCCGCCGTCTCCCCGCCGCGCTGACAGAACCGCTGTCTGACATCGCCCGTCCCTGTTCGCAGCTCAAGTACAAGCGGCGCGTGTACAAGATGCTGAAGCTGGACGAGCGGCAGCTGCGCGCCGCGCACAGCCGCACCAACCTGCGCCGCATCATCGAACACGTACTGCAGGGCAACGCCGACAAGGTGGCCAAACTGTGCGCCAAGGGACTCGACCCCAACTTCCACTGCCCAGAGACCGGCGGTGAGTAGGGGGATCAGGGATGGGGAGGGGTTAACAGGTGCCACGAGGCGTGAGGACTGAGGTCGATAATATACGGGTGGGGGGGGGGGGGGGTTAAATGTACACCCACGCACTGTGCACTCAGCAGTGATCGAGTTATATATGCTGAGGAATTTACCCAATAATCTTGCTTATTTGGAGGTACCAAGATGACGATCGGCCTCGTGGTACGAGCTGTAAGTGGCGAAATATGAACGATGGCTTTTAAAGGCAGGCTAGAGCTCTCATTACTTGACAACAAAGGCTGGCTGAAAATTATTCAAAATGAATGGTGTGCAATGCATGCATATTGCACATTCAAGGATTTGGCTTCAGCATTGACTACAGGCCCTGCAGGACATCTTTTACTTATGACCGTACATAATGGTGCGTCGGGAGGAGATTTTCTCGCGTGCATAACGCCCTGACATTCCGCCGCCGATGAGATTGGAGCTCCGGAGCCCATATATTGTGTATCAAATTTATATTCTGCGGGGCCGTAACTCCTCTTCTCAAAGCCCGTCAACGGAAAGCCCTCGGCGGAAGACGTATGGCTCGCGTCTCTCTTCGCTTTGAAAAGGCGCTGTGGATAGTAAAATCGATAGATGCCTCAGCTCGGTCGACTCTGTGCTCCGGACGGGGCGCAGTCTGCTGCGGTCAGACGGGGCGCAGTCTGCTGCGGTCAGACGGGGCGCAGTCTGCTGCGGTCAGACGGGGCACAGTCTGCTGCGGTCAGACGGGGCGCAGTCTGCTGCGGTCAGACGGGGCGCAGTCTGCTGCCGTCAGACGGGGCGCAGTCTGCTGCCGTCAGACGGGGCGCAGTCTGCTGCGGTCAGACGGGGCGCAGTCTGCTGCGGTCAGACGGGGCGCAGTCTGCTGCGGTCAGACGGGGCGCAGTCTGCTGCCGTCAGACGGGGCGCAGTCTGCTGCGGTCAGACGGGGCGCAGTCTGCTGCCGTCAGACGGGGCGCAGTCTGACGGGGCGCAGTCTGCTGCCGTCAGACGGGGCGCAGTCTGCTGCGGTCAGACGGGGCGCAGTCTGCTGCGGTCAGACGGGGCGCAGTCTGCTGCCGTCAGACGGGGCGCAGTCTGCTGCGGTCAGACGGGGCGCAGTCTGCTGCGGTCAGATGGGGCGCAGTCTGCTGCCGACAGACGGGGCGCAGTCTGCTGCGGTCAGACGGAGCGCAGTCTGCTGCGGTCAGACGGGGCGCAGTCTGCTGCCGTCAGACGGGGCGCAGTCTGCTGCGGTCAGACGGGGCGCAGTCTGCTGTCGTTAGATGGGGCGCAGTCTGCTGCCGTTAGATGGGGCGCAGTCTGCTGCCGTCAGACGGGGCGCAGTCTGCTGCCGTCAGACGGGGCGCAGTCTGCTGCCGTCAGACGGGGCGCAGTCTGCTGCGGTCAGACGGGGCGCAGTCTGCTGCGGTCAGACGGGGCGCAGTCTGCTGCCGTCAGACGGAGCGCCGTCTGCTGCGGTCAGACGGGGCGCAGTCTGCTGCCGTTAGACGGGGCGCAGTCTGCTGCCGTCAGACGGGGCGCAGTCTGCTGCGGACAGACGGGGCGCAGTCTGCTGCGGTCAGACGGGGCGCAGTCTGCTGCCGTCAGACGGGGCGCAGTCTGTTGCGGTCAGACGGGGCGCAGTCTGTTTTCGTCAGACGGGACGCAGTCTGTTGTCGTCAGACGGGGCGCAGTCTGCTGCGGTCAGACGGGGCGCAGTCTGTTGTCGTCAGACGGGGCGCAGTCTGCTGCCGTCAGACGGGACGCAGTCTGCTGCCGTTAGACGGGACGCGGTCTGCTGCGGTCAGACGGGGCGCAGTCTGCTGCGGTCAGACGGGGCGCAGTCTGCTGCGGTCAGACGGGGCGCAGTCTGCTGTCGTTAGACGGGGCGCAGTCTGCTGCTGTTAGACGGGGCGCAGTCTGCTGCCGTCAGACGGGGCGCAGTCTGCTGTGATCGCCGTTCTGGGCTGTAGCCTGCTGTACTCTCCGTTCTGGACCGTATACAGCTCGAGTGGGCTATAGTCGGCTAAATTCGGCCTTAGTCGGCTGTACTGGGCTTTCGCAAGCAGCCGCTAACGCCGCCGTTACTGCCTCGGCAGCGAAGTTAGAGCGGAATTTGTCTGACTGTGATGAGAATGGCGCCAGCCTGCACTCGGCCGCCCCCCCCCCCCGCCCGCCCGCTACTCTGTCAGTGTTGTTATTATCCTCTGCTGTGTGGGATTAAAGTGGCTGTCGTGCATTATCGCATTGACATACCACAATGGTAAATCGCACACTGACGTCACGGCAGATAATCTCGCTCTCCACACCGATTGTGGTGTATCCGTTGAGCTGATGGTGCTATCAGCTGATTTTGTCAGCTGATTCAGCTGATCTTCAGCTGATTTTATCAGCTGGTCTCTTACCAGGAGCGACGGCGCCGAGCATCTCCGTATAAGTAGCGGTCCTGGCGGCGTGGGTGGTGGCATTTAAGCCAGGCGACCGCGGGGGCTGTGGACCGTGATCTAGTCTGCCACTTCTCTGCAGTCTGCCCACCCCCGCGCCCGGGGAGGGGTAGAGGGGTCGAGCTCAGCCTGGCCGTTTGTCGGGGGTTGTCAGGTGTTCAGAACAGACGAGGAGCATGTCGGGCCGGGTCCGGGACTCGGGGGACCGGCCACAGTGGAGCAACAGCGCGATACTGAGCGATACTGAGAGGACAACACAGCCCGAGGGACAAGGCGGCAGCGTGTTTGGAGCGCGCGGCGCCCGGAAATTGTACGAGTGAGGAAATGAAAACGACTTGCGCTTATCTTCAGAACTAATTAATGTGCGGGTACTGGAAATAGCTGCCTTTTGGAGAAGGAGGAAAGTTAATGCATGTTGCTGTTGAAAATACAAGAGGCATTGATCCTAAAAGGTCTCTCTGCCAGCTTTGCTAAGCTTGCTCGATTCTGGATGTGCAATGAATAATGATTACTAATTAGTTCGGAAATCGGTATCCATTGAACACCTAAATCAAACCATTGCAAACACCATCGTTCGGTCTCGATGAAGACGTAACCATCGCTGGGCGCACCAAGGCCGACACTTAGACCACCTGCTGGCATCTGACGGCTCCCCGCGATAAGACTGTCAGCGTCCCCCCCCCCCGGCCCGCCTCCCTCGCCATCGATGGCCGCCGAACGATGATCGCTCGCCGCCAGTGATCGATGCTTTGTTTTCCGACGCTCTCGAGTCTCGTCCGATGCTATTATCATCAGTCAGCATCGCCGCTCTGCGCCGTTTGTGTTTGTATGGGGCTGATTTGATATTCGGCTGTTATTCGGCGCGCGAGCAAACACGCTCAGAATTAGTGGTGTCACACGGCACACCTCCAGGTGAGAGGCGTGCCGTGTGTGCAGGGGCTCCGCCACAGGGGGGGGGGGGACATGCCCCCCCCCCAAACATTTTCGTATTTTAACATTACGCCTGTGGGCGTTGCATGGAAAGAATCGACTTCAGAATGCCTCCGTCCCCACCCCCCAACTTTGGAAAGCTGGCGGCGCCCTTGCGTGTGTGTGCTCCGGGCCCGCTGTCGGCACGTGGCGGCGGTGAAGGCGGCTTCAGACGCGCCCCGCTGCCGGTATACTGACACTATCAAACTGGTATTTACCGGTGGCCCGCTTCTTGCTTTATTGCGCGTGTTTTTCGCCAGTGACGCACTCCCACAGACGTTTCTAATTACTGCATCCGCGCAATAAAATGCTCTTGAGTCTTTTTGCCGGAACAGGAGTCTATGGGAACAGTGGGACTTCTTGTGACTGTGAGTCGCTATCATATAAGCCGTCGGCTCAGTTAAAGCCAGGTGTGGACTTTGGAGTAACGTTTTTACAGTGCCTCGGAAAGCCGATTCGAACACAGAAATCATATTAGTCGCGCGTGTCATGTTCTCTGTTTTACGAATCGTTGTGGTGGTCCTGACGTGGGTTTCCCTTGTTCGCATTTAGGAGAGGCGCATATTTGCCACCTGGCCATATAATCGGCCTCAAACAGTGGTGTGTCTGCCGCCTCCGTCACGACATTTGAGCGGCAATGCCGTGTGCTGTGAAGCTGCCACTCGTTAGGTCGTCCCTCCCATACCTAACAGAAAGGTAGTCACACCACTCTGCTGATACATTATATTTCCTGCTTGGTCATCTAAAGGTGACCATGCAAAATTTGTCTTTGAAGGTCTATTGTCTCCACAATTGGTCTATTGTCGTTTCCGTCTAAGATGTGGTCTGGCAGCCGCACTATTTCTTGGAACAGTTCCAGCGTTTCGGACGGTACATGCCCGTAGGGCTGTCATTAGAGCCCGCATCACAACAAAGGTCTATTGTCTGTCTTCCTGCCTTTGATATTGTTTGTTTGCCATTTTCCATTATTCGTGCACCATCACGACACAGTGGCATAGGTGTAGGAACGGGGGGGGGGGGGGGCAGGGGGCAGCCCCCCCCCCAACATTTTGGATTTTAACATTACGCCTATGGGCGCTGCATGGAAATAATCGACTTCAGAATGCCTCCTGCCCCCCCCCCCCCCCCCCACTTGAACATAGTTCCTACGCCCCTGCACAGTGGTACCGTAGTCACCTTGACTGGGCCTAGTCTCGTCACTCGTGAGCTATGCTCAAACCCACTGCAGCTCTAAGCGATGTCCAAACCCACTGCAGCTCTAAGCGATGTCCAAACCCACTGCAGCTCTAAGCGATGTCCAAACCCACTGCAGCTCTAAGCGATGTCCAAACCCACTGCAGCTCTAAGCGATGTCCAAACCCACTGCAGCTCTAAGCGATGTCCAAACCCACTGCAGCTCTAAGCGATGTCCAAACCCACTGCAGCTCTAAGCGATGTCCAAACCCACTGCAGCTCTAAGCGATGTCCAAACCCACTGCAGCTCTAAGCGATGTCCAAACCCACTGCAGCTCTAAGCGATGTCCAAACCCACTGCAGCTCTAAGCGATGTCCAAACCCACTGCAGCTCTAAGCGATGTCCAAACCCACTGCAGCTCTAAGCAATACCCAAACCCACCGCAACTCCCTAATGATGACGAACATCTCGCCTCTCTTCGCAGAGTCTCCTCTGACACTGACGGCAAAGCTGAAGAGCCCGTCGCGGGTGATCCTGACCCTGGTGAACGGAGGGGCCATCGTCGACTACCGCACCGTCGAGGGCGCCACCGCGCTGCACAAGGCCGTCGAGAGGAACAACTTTGAGGCGCTCAAAACGCTGCTCGGTGAGTGAACGGAGAAGGGGAGAGGAACACGCCGAGAGTCTGAGCTGAGGTCACCGGAAGGTGGCAAGGCTGTATGTTGGATTGGCTGACTGACCATGTTTGGGTGTCTGGGAGTGATGGGTGTGTTGAAGGGTGTTGCTGAGTCTTGATCAGTGTTTCAGGGGGGGGGGGGGGGGGGGGTCGGAAGTGCCAAGGAGTGGTGTTCGACCGTGAATGAAATAACTGCTGTTCGGTTACGAAGGACCCAGCAGTGACGGAACGCCTACGAGCCTTCTGCTGCCGTCTTCGTTCTGGCCAAATGACTCGCACCAATATTTGCCAAACTCTCTGCATCGGTGATATCGGCTCTGAATGGCCACTGGAAGGACGTGACGGGCATACATGCACGCGGAAACGGACCTCAGAGTTGTCATTGACCTTTGGATTACTGGCATCGTGTGACTCTCCGCGGAGGCTGACGCCCTCTGAACACGATCGAGTCGGAGTTTGCTCTCAGCTAACAGACACAATGTGCGGAAACGGACTGACTGGCGTTATATGCCAAACGGACTGACAGTCGTTATATGCCAAACGGACTGACTGTCGTTGTATGTCAAACGGACTGACTGGCGTTATATGCTAAACGGACTGACTCGTTATATGCCAAACGGACTGACTGTCGTTATATGCCAAACGGACTGACTGGCGTTATATGCCAAACGGACTGACCCGTTATATGCCAAACGGACTGACTCGTTATATGCCAAACGGGCTGACTGTCGTTATATGCCAAACGGACTGACTGGCGTTATATGCCAAACGGACTGACTCGTTATATGCCAAACGGACTGACTGTCGTTATATGCCAAACGGACTGACTGTCGTTATATGCCAAACGGACTGACTGGCGTTATATGCCAAACGGACTGACTCGTTATATGCCAAACGGACTGACTGGCGTTATATGCCGTTGGAACGGTCGGAACTAACCGCTGCAAAGTCTGGCCAGTCCACTGGTGGCCAGTCCAGCCCGGCCAGTTCAGTGGCCACCGGACTAAGCTGAATGGGCTGCACTGGGCTGCCGCAGTCTCATATCTCTCGTAGCTCCTATAGCTCATTCAGTGGTGGTGGTGATTTTCGTAGCACGCTCGTGCGTTCCCGACTGCCGTGCAGTGTACTTTCCGAGTGTAAAAACTGCGATGTAAGCCGGATATCAGTTCCAGCGGGGTGATGACGTGAATAGAGAGGTATGAGACCTATACTCATGTTCTGATATTTGTGTTCTTGTTGCAGATATGCCCAACATTCCATAAATATGAAATGTGCATCCTGCCTATTTATGTTGGGCATTTTACTGCAACCACAAAAAACATATCAACACCCAAATGACACCAAATAGAGATTCGCTTACCCAGTTGGTTTGGAGGGGCTCGTTAGGGAATAGGTTGAACTATGTCCGCTAACAGGTCGCTAACGTGCGCTACACGTCCGCTAACACAGTGTGTCTGTCCGTCAGATCTGGGCGCGTCACCAAACTACCAGGACGCCAAGGGCCTGACGCCGCTATACTACTCCATCATCCACAACGCCAACGCCATCGTCACCCAGGCCCTGCTGCACGACCACGCCACGATCGGAGCTGAAGACTGCCAGGGGTGGACCGAGGTGCACCAGGTCAGTACATAGAGCTGGGCAGAGGTACATTGGTACTTTTATCACGCCACGATCGGAGCTGAAGACTGCCAGGGGTGGACCGAGGTGCATCAGGTCAGTACATAGAGCTGGACAGAGGTACATTGGTACTTTTATCACGCCACGATCGGAGCTGAAGACTGCCAGGGATGGACCGAGGTGCATCAGGTCAGTACATAGAGCTGGGCAGAGGTACATTGGTACTTTTATCACGCCACGATCGGAGCTGAAGACTGCCAGGGGTGGACCGAGGTGCACCAGGTCAGTACATAGAGCTGGGCAGAGGTACATTGGTACTTTGATCACGCATGCTCGGAGCCCAGGACTGCCATGGGTGGACGGAGGTGCACCAGGTCAGTACATAGAGCTGGGCAGAGGTACATTGGTACTTTGATCACGCATGCTCGGAGCCCAGGACTGCCAGGGGTGGACCGAGGTGCACCAGGTCAGTACATAGAGCTGGGCAGAGGTACATTGGTACTTTAATCACGCCACGATCGGAGCTGAAGACTGCCAGGGGTGGACCGAGGTGCACCAGGTCAGTACATAGAGCTGGACAGAGGTACATTGGTACTTTAATCACGCCACGATCGGAGCTGAAGACTGCCAGGGGTGGACCGAGGTGCACCAGGTCAGACATAGAGCTGGGCAGAGGTGTACCGGGCGGCTAGTTATAACAAGGTACAGCAAGTGAGTAGATATTCGTATAAACGCTTCCAAGTGAGCCCTGCATACACACTGGCGGATCCAAGGGCGAGGGGGGGGGGGGGGTATCAGGTGCAAATTCCCCCATGCATCGGGGGGTGGGGGGGGGGGGGGGGGGGGGGGCATTCTTTCGCAATTGCTTATACAAATTTGGAAAAGCGGAAAATGAATTCCATGTCTGGCAGAGGCTCTCCTCCTTGGCGGTAATTTCCGGCACGGGCAGATCGAGGGGGGCATCAGGAATCTGCCCCCACAGGAATCTGAGAGGGGCATTCCATACAAGTATGCCCCCGCGCGTTCCCTGCACTGAACGTGACAAACAATGATCTTAGGAGAAAACTTCATGAAAACGGATTTGTTTTTCTCGAGTGATGGAATTTGAAGTATGTATCCTTTCCTTTCAATGATAGACAAAATAGCGCACCTGATGCAATTCAAGCAGATATTCGTATAAACTAAATATTCGTATGGTGACACTTAACCCGCGCCCCGCGGGTTGGGGGGGGGGGGCAGAATCTGCCCCCTCCCGGATTTTCTCAATCATTTGAAAACTATGATAGATATCAACGTGAAACTTGCAGTACCTTATGCTGCATCAATTCTACGTCTTGGAACCAAATTGCAATTAAATTGATGCAGTGTTTTGGGAGATAATGACATTTTAATGACGTCATGTCATGCCATTTTTGGTGGAAGAATGATAAATGTTTGCAAAAATCGTACAAAATAGAGTTTTGAAGCACATTGAAAATAAAAAACGTAAAAAGAAAGAAAATTACATTCTCTTCGAAATGGCTATTTCGGATTTGCTAAATTTTGGGTTTTTACCCCCCCCAAATTATTTAACTTATTTTTTTTTCGGAGAAAAAAAATCTACAAAATACATTTTTGTGAATTTGAAAAGTGAATTTCTCAAGCTCAAATACCAAAATAAGATGACCGGCCCAAATCCGCGGAGAAAAAAATGAAGGTACTTTTTTTGTCAAAAAATATGCCCCCCCCCCCCACACGGAGAAAAGCTGGATCCGCCAATGCCTGCGAACATTAAAGGTAATGTTTCACCTTTGTATTGGTTTTAAACTGAGATAGCCATTATATTTGGCCGTTATTGAAATGTTGAAAATACTAAGGTCGTTTTCCCCAAAACTTAGCCGATTTTAAGCAATTCAATTTATAGTTAGCAAAATGGGGTCTAGGCTAGGGCCGCCGCTGATTGGCTGACAGCGACTTTTTCAGCCAATCCCACTTTGTCAGCCAATCAGCGGCGGTATATAGCTCAATAATGACGTCATCATCCCAAATTTAAAACCTTAGTTTGTATAAAGTTAAATTACTTTTCGAAATAAAAAATATCACCATCGTTTTCAGCAGAACTTACTTCATATTTTCGACTACAACCAGCGTATATTTGACAACTTTCCGAAAGGTGAAACATTCCCTTTAATCGGTAGGTATATTGGGACGGTTTTACCTTGTATCAGTTGCCATATGACTGCGATATTTTCCCGCTATCCAGCAAGTCCTGCAAATCGACCTCTTCGAAATGGTGCAGCTATGAACCTCTTTTCGACATAACGGAATCCCCGGAAAATGTTAGGCTTAGTAAAATTCGCAGATTTTGTTGCGCTAACGGTTCATGGGTTTCAAAGAAAACTTGAAAAGAAACACGCCCAACCAAGTACACTTTCTGTGTTATGTCGTGTCTGTCCAATCATTAAAGGGCTCGAAATTGGTGCAAACTACTCGTTCACATATTTTACACCTAATTTACGCTTCTGTCGGTCGCAATATTGAAATAGAACCACTTACTAAGTTATCCGCCTCTATTTTACGAAGTTAAGTAGCTTACTGGGTACCAAATTGCCCGAGGGCATAGAGCCCTCTATCCTGTGTGAGTGGTAACATCAGTTGTTCATTTTTCCTGTAGGCGGCGCGTCGGTCGATGACTCAGCACCTGGAGCACCTGCTCTTCTACGGCGCCGACATGAACCTGCACAATGCCTCTGGGAACACGCCGCTGCACGTGTGCGCCATCAACGGCGAGGAGGCGTGCGCCCGGGTGCTGCTGTTCCGCGGGGCGGACCGCGAAGCGCTCAACTTCGCCAACCAGACGCCGTACCAGGTGGCTGTGATCGCCGGCAACCTGGACCTGGCCGAGATCATCCAGCAGCACCGCCAGGAGGACATCGGTCAGTGGACGAACGGGGGCGACAGGGGGCAGGGGACAGGAGAATGGTGTCAGGGTGGATGACATCGGTCAGTGGACGAACGGGGCGACAGGGGACAGGGTGGAGGACATCGGTCAGTGGACGAACGGGGGCGACAGGGGGCAGGGGACGGTGGTGGACATCGGTCAGTGGACGAACGGGGCGACAGGGGACAGGGGAATGGGGAATGGAGAATGGTGTCAGGATGGAGGACATCGGTCAGTGGACGAACGGAGGGGGCAGGGGACAGGGGAATGGTGTCAGGGTGGAGGACATCGGTCAGTGGACGAACGGAGGGGGCAGGGGACAGGGGAATGGTGTCAGGGTGGAGGACTTCGGTCAGTGGACGAACGGGGGCGACAGGGGGCAGAGGACAGGAGAATGGTGTCAGGGTGGAGGACATGGTCAGTGGACGAACGGGGGCGACGGGGCAGGGGACATGGGACATGGGACATGGGACATGGGACATGGTGTCAGGGTGGAGTAGTTAGTTTGGGAATATTTGCATGAGCTCACAGGGTTATGACTATGATTGATTAATTGGTGCTGTATGATATTAATTTCAGTGTGACGTATATGAGGTGACTTGACGTACGGGCGGTGCCTGGCACAACCCAGTCTCGTCAGCTCATGTGCAGATATCAATTCAGGAACCGGATCGGGGGCATGCTAGCTGCCGGTAGCGTTTGAACTTCGACGTGGCAGGCGTGCAATGTTTTCGATATGTAGTCGCTTTGTTCTAGTGAGTGTTCGATACGACTATCGAATCGCATCCGACTCGGGCACTTAAAAAGGCGCTGTCGTCTTCTTTGTATTCCGTACGCGTCTGTTAAAGGGGGTTGTTCTGCTTAGTTTATCATACTGGCAGCACACCTGTGAAATTAAAACTGCCTTGTCCATATATTCATCATCACTGAATGCGAGGTTACCGAATCGCTAAGAGGTCGCCTGCCTTTGACGGCACGTGCGGTACCATCACGACATGTCCTTAGTGTCCAGCTCGGTCAGTGTTTTCAACACTTGCGCTCGTGTTGTGCTGGGCGGCTCTTGTGCGGCCGGATCAGAGCCTGTAGCCATGACACCTGTCAGCCTGTGGACTGAGCCTGAGTCCGACCACCATCTGAGTGAGCACTGGCCTGTGTATATGTGGCTGGCCCGTGTCGTCTGACCGTTTGTCCGTGCTGGCCCGTGTCTGTCTGACCGTCTGTCCGTGCTGGCCCGTGTCGTCTGACCGTCTGTGCGTACTGGCCCGTGTCGTCTGACCGTCTGTCCGTGCTGGCCCGTGTCGTCTGGCCGCCTGTCCGTGCTGGCCCGTGTCGTCTGTCCGTCTGTCCGTGCTGACCCGTGTCGTCTGGCCGTCTGCCCGTGCTGCCCCGTGTCGTCTGACCGTCTGTTCGTGCTGGCCCGTGTCCGTCTGACCGTCTGTCCGTCTGACCGTCTGTCCGTGCTGGCCCGTGACCGTCTGACCGTCTGTCCGTGCTGGCCCGTGTCGTCTGACCGTCTGTCCGTGCTGGCCCGTGACCGTCTGTCCGTGCTGACTCGTGTCGTCTGACCGTCTGTCCGTGCTGGCCCGTGTCGTCTGACCGTCTGTCCGTGCTGGCCCGTGACCGTCTGTCCGTGCTGGCCCGTGACCGTCTGACCGTCTGTCCGTGCTGGCCCGTGTCGTCTGACCGTCTGTCCGTGCTGGCCCGTGACCGTCTGTCCGTGCCGCTCCGCAGTGCCGTTCAAAGAGGCGCCCAAGTACAACCCTCGGCGCCGGTCCGGGCTCGTCCTGCCGCGCACACACTCCGAGTCGCGGCTGAGCTCCCCGCTCTCCAAGCCGCCGTCTCCCTCGCCGTCGAACCGCTCGCTGCCGCCGTTCTCGTCCGCCTCGAGCCTGAGCGAGGCGAGCACCGGCAGCAGCGGCACGTGTACACAGCCGACCAGCGAGGCCGACCCGCCCCATCTGCACGGTACGTGGTGAACTGATCTGCCCTCGTCTGACCTCGTCTGATTTGGCCGGACCTGACCCTGTATGACCTCACCTCGTCTGATAACCCCTTCTGTTTGTATCTGACTTGGCCTGATTTCACCTGACCATTCCTGAGCCGATATGAACTAAGCCATCCTCAAAGATAGGGATAAATATAGCATGACTGATAGCTGCAAGACGAAGTGACGTCGGAGCTATCGGTTCACAGAGCAGAGGCCAGTGGGGATTTCTGGGTATCGGATGTCGTGACGGCACTTTTTGTGTCCGTGAACCTGCTACTGTGTGCAGGTTCAAGGTCTGCTTGCAGGAAGGTCGTGAGACTTCCGGCGGGTTCTCTCACGATCCGACACAGGACAGGCTATCTCTATCTCTCACTGTTTTCCTGGTGCTGACGTACCATTTGTCACGATTTCCTGCCGCAAGCACGGCCAAGGACAGTGGACGTGGTTAGAAGTTAGCACATGTAAAAAGTCAATGGCAGCGTCCCAAAATTCCATTTTTGCTTGGGTGTCAGAGTGAAAATTCGTGACCATGAGAGTTAAACATTATGTACAAAATGGTACAATATTGATTTGTTTTGAATATGAAAAGCAGAAGTTTTCGTTGAAATCATGTATTTTTAGTCAATAGTTGGTTAGAATCAGTATCAATTCATAATTTGGGAGTGGAAAATTATTGACATTTGGGTGTCATTTCCCACCCAAATCAATACATTTTGGGACACTGGTCAATGGAGATGTCAAAGGGGACAGAAGTTTTTTTTGATTGGCATTTTAAATGATGTAAACATTTTGTGGCGTTACCTTCTCACGCACTATTCAAAATATATTTGTGTTATTTGGCGTTTAGTCATTTTTGTTTATGATAGACAAAGCTCTTCCAATATATGTCCAGCATTCTATTGTAATTTATCGCCAGAAGCAAGATCACCAATTTTAAGCAAGCCCCTACACTTAGATTCAGTGATGTCACTCTGCTTCCGCGCGATAGAAGAACCACCGCTGGTTTCCTGTCGTGCGAAAGTTTACATTCCAAATTTCCCGGTGCATTCCTTCAAAGTGTACTTCTTGCATGTGTTGTTGAGTTGCCTTGTTGCATTCCCCAATTTGACAAACGTCCAACTCGCGGAAGAGATCGCTGTGATCATTTGTAAGCGCCATGCAGTTCGCGTAAATCAACTGGACTCATTTCACTGAGCTAGTTTTAACGACAGTGCCGTGTCGACTTATTCTTAGACTGCTGGACATGGTTTGCGTGTGTGTCTGACACCCCTATTTTATACCGATATCGTGACTCGTGTCCGGTCGCCACCCTTCGCCAGACGCTCAAACATTCTGATGTTGGTTCTTGACCTATTAAAGAAGTGTGCTTCCCTACTTTTACAATTGCCAGTATTGTCGCACTGGGAATGTCTAGACTGGCCAGGCCCGGCGTGGTTCCGGCTCGATTAACCTACATTCCGCCGGCACATTTTCGTGACTTTCGCCTCTCTCGATCCTCCGATCAGTCACTGGTCCCCGGAGTGTGACCTCAGCCGACCTGACCTGACCCACCCCTGTGCCCGCCCGCAGGTAAGGACATGTTTGACGTGGTGTCGGAGAGCTCCGGGGTCGGCACCAGTAACGGCTCCGGGTCCGGGGAGAGCTGTCCGGACACTAACCCTGAGGCGGGTCTGCTGCTGCCCGGCGCCGGCACCACGGTGGTCTGCATGGAGCCCTATACCAGCACCCTGCCCGGCCACCTGATCATCACACACGGAGACATCATTGACGGTGGGTCACGTCGTCGGCAGTGCTGTCGGCCTGATGTTATCCGGGTCTCTTTTAGTGGTAATACGCTGTAGAGCGGGCTGCTGACGTCATGAGCCCAAACTGTGGTCTGTAAGCCTGTCTGAGCGCTCAACTATGTAATTTTCCTGCGATGAAAGCTATAATTGGGTAAGGTATTTGTAGTGACGCCAGGGTGATGCAACTTTGTAGCTTTGTGGTCTGATCTGCACGCCGCAGTTCTGCTGCATGTGAGATGGAGCAGAATGTGAAACAGAGATACACGATAATGTGGTTTCGGTCGACACTCGACACGACTTAGTATCTCATGAAAACCCCATCATTTTGTAAACTAAAAGTGTTTGTGGTGGATTGCATCTAATTGACCTCGTACTGCATACTTAATGTTGACAGCACATTAGCCTTGTACACATCTTGCAAACGTTTAACATGACCAATCTTAACACCATCAGCTGTTTCGGCGGTGGCCTTGCAAGCCGGTTATATCCCTTGTTGTTTCACAACTTACTCATCAGACTTGTGCAGGTGTACTCTCACAGTATGGCCGCCCCGCCGCGCTGACACCACCCCTGCCTTCCCCAGTGTCCGCCTCCACTGACCACGGCATGCTGGAGGGCTGTCTGGCCGCCCCGCCGCGCTGACACCACCCCTGCCTTCCCCAGTGTCCGCCTCCACTGACCACGGCATGCTGGAGGGCTGTCTGGCCGCCCCGCCGCGCTGACACCACCCCTGCCTTCCCCAGTGTCAGCCTACACTGACCACGGCATGCTGGAGGGCTGTCTGGCCGCCCCGCCGCGCTGACACCACCCCTGCCTTCCCCAGTGTCCGCCTCCACTGACCACGGCATGCTGGAGGGCTGTCTGGCCGCCCCGCCGCGCTGACACCACCCCTGCCTTCCCCAGTGTCCGCCTCCACTGACCACGGCATGCTGGAGGGCTGTCTGGCCGCCCCGCCGCGCTGACACCACCCCTGCCTTCCCCAGTGTCCGCCTCCACTGACCACGGCATGCTGGAGGGCTGTCTGGCCGCCCCGCCGCGCTGACACCACCCCTGCCTTCCCCAGTGTCCGCCTCCACTGACCACGGCATGCTGGAGGGCTGTCTGGACGGCCAGCTGGGCGTCTTCCCGGCCCGCTGCGTCCAGGAGGTGCGGCTCCGCAAGTCGCCCCCGGCCACCGCACCGCCGCCCGCGCCGCCCGACGAGCCCCAGTACGGCAGCACCGGGCTCGGATCGTCAATGAGCTCATCCATGAGCACGTCCCTGAGCACGTCTCTGAGCACGCCGTACGGCGCGTCCCTGAGCACGCCGTACGGCACGGCGCCGCGCCTGCGGAGGCCGGCGCCGCCGCTGCAGCCGCGCACCGTGGTGCTCCACCGCAGCGTCAAGGGCTTCGGCTTCGTGCTGCGCGGCGCCAAGTCCAGCTCCCCGCTGATGGAGCTGCGCCCGAGCGAGCGCTGCCCGGCCCTGCAGTACCTGGACGATGTGGATCCGGGCGGCGTGGCCGAGCGAGCCGGGCTGAAGAAGTGGGACTTCATACTGGCGGTGAGTGGAGGAGCAGGAAGGAGGAGACGGAGCGGGTGCTGGTCCGGGAGGTTTGGGATGGGGTGCAGGTTGTGGAGCAGCAGAGTTTGATATGTGCGCTCCTGGACGTGGACCATATGTATCGCTCCGTAGTAAGTGGCATCAGTAACCGACCCCGAACTGATCTGATCTGACCTGACCTGACCTGACCTCTCCTCGGCAGATAAACGCCGTGGACGTGTCTCAGGCGTCACACGAGGTGGTGGTGGAGCAGATTCGACAGGCCGGGGACCTGGTGGCCATGACGGTGATCTCCCTCCCGGACCCGACTGAGCTGGCCTCTCTGACCGGAGACCGGTCGCGGCAGTTCTCCACTCTGCCGCGGAAGATATCCGGCGCCACCGTCGGCCGTCCACCCATTCCGCCGCTGCCGCCCAAACGCGACCCGAAGACGACCCTGAGTGTGGGCCGCGCCCGCGCCCGCTCCATGTTCAACAACTACCCGGAGCTCGGTAAGTGGCTGGCCTGTGTCGCTCACTGGTCGCCCGTGGGTCACGTACGAGTCGCTCACTGGTCGCCCGTGGGTCACCTACGAGTCGCTCACTAGTCGCCCGTGGGTCACCTACGATTCGCTCACAGTCGTGACCTGCGGCGCTGCGGTCTGTCTATTGGTGTCATGCGCCAGCATGTGGCTTTAAACGGCTCGCAACAGCCGGTTCGGTACTATGCTTCTGTCCCAATGGTTAGTGCTGCCATCGTTGCATTTATCGCTCAGTCGCGAACAGCCGAGCACGGCCAGTGTCGTGCACGCCGGTCGGAGCGCCACTCAGGCCGGACATTATGTGGCTGGATTGTGTCGGGCGGGTGCCGCCGTAAGCCTGGATTACCCCAGCGGTCTCAGTCGGCGGACCACAGCGGTCTCAGCCGGGCGGACCACAGCGGTCTCGGCCGGGATTACCCCAGCGGTCTCAGCCGGGCGGACCCCAGCGGTCTCAGCCGGGCGGACCACAGCGGTCTCAGCCGGGCGGACCACAGCGGTCTCTGCTGGTCGGACCCCAGCGGTCTCTGCCGGGCGGACCCCAGCGGTCTCAGCCGGGCGGACCACAGCGGTCTCCGCCGGGATTACCCCAGCGGTCTCAGCCGGGCGGACCCCAGCGGTCTCAGCCGGGCGGACCACAGCGGTCTACGCCGGGCGGACCACAGCGGTCTCAGCCGGGCGGACCACAGCGGTCTCAGCCGGACGGACCACAGCGGTCTCAGCCGGGCGGACCACAGCGGTCTCAGCCGGGCGGACCACAGCGGTCTCAGCCGGGTGGACCACAGCGGTCTCCACCGGGCGGACCACAGCGGTCTCCACCGGGCGGACCACAGCGGTCTCTGCCGGGCGGACCACAGCGGTCTCAGCCGGGCGGACCACAGCGGTCTCAGCCGGGCGGACCACAGCGGTCTCAGCCGGGCGGACCACAGCGCTCTCAGCCGGGCGGACCACGCACACATGGCGGGTTAATCTGGTTTATTCGGGCCCTGAAAGACCGACTAGTGGCGCAGCAGGCAGACGGCGACTGGCGGCTGACGGCAAATGGAGCACATTCGTTTTGTCTGGCTGAGTGGGGTAGCGAGGTCTAGATAGATAGATAGATAGATAGATAGATAGATAGATAGATAGATAGATAGATAGATAGATAGATAGATAGATAGATAGATAGATAGATAGATAGATAGATAGATAGATAGATAGATAGATAGATAGATAGATAGATAGATAGATAGATAGATAGATAGATAGATAGATAGATAGATAGATAGATAGATAGATAGATAGATAGATAAGATAGATAGATAGATAGATAGATAGATAGATAGATAGATAGATAGATAGATAGATAGATAGATAGATAGATAGATAGATAGATAGATAGATAGATAGATAGATAGATAGATAGATAGATAGTGAGTGTGGTGTCTAACAAAGTGGGGCAGACGCCCGTGTTGTGTTTGGAAAAGCAGGGCAGTGAACACTACAATTGCCGCCGACTGTTGCGGTTACGTTGACTTTGCACCCCTGTATACCCTGCCTGCGTCGGGATCGAGCCCAACTAACCGTCTCCTCCCCCCCCCCCCCCCGTGCCGCCGCAGACGCGCTGGACCACGCCATCCACGACTACGACTCAGAGGGGCGCAGCACCAACAGCAGCTCGGTCGACTCGGAGACGTACAAGGTGCCCAATGTGAAGGTGGCCTCGATCCGGACACGGCCGACCAGCTCCCGGCTGACCTCCCGCGAGCTGGAGGAGATGTTCGCTAGGCAGGGCTCGGCGCCGCGCTACCCGCCCACCGCCGGCCAGGGCGGGCCCCGCGTGTACGCCTCCGTGGCGGAGATGAAACGGAAAAAGGTGAGAGGAGGAAGAGGGCTGAGGTGTGGTAGAGACTGGACAGTTCAGGGGGTGGTGCTCGAGTGCATTTGCAGCTCGTTACAGCGCGTTCGGCAGTTACACCGGTCAGGCACTTCTTGTGAAATGTGTATTACTGAGGAATTTTGTTTGTCAAAACGGATTTATCCGCAAGCTATCGGTATTGCTAATTAATTCATCATAGGGTATTGTAAATTCGTGACATATATGTATGTACTGCTTAAGCTTATACGGTGGGTGAGAGAACGATTGAACTGATGCCTAAGAGCTGATGAAATGACCCATCTTAGAGCGCGTAGGCTGGTGTTTAAATGCGGCTGACCTTTGTCTCTGTCCGGCAGGGCAAGAAGCTGAAGGGCGCCGCGCTCGAGTCAGTGTACGTGGGCGACTCCGGCAGCCTGCGCAAGGCGTTCCACAGTACGCCGGACCTGCAGTCTGCCACCTCCTGGATGGAGCGGCGCCGCAGCCACTCGCAGGAGGACCTGCACGCGCTACAGCACGGTCCCGGCGCCCGGCTCGACCCCCGGCCCGCCTGGTCCAGCACCGAACACCTGTACGCCCGCGCGCGCCGCGGCAGCGCCGAGACTGGCAGCGAGACCAGCGACCAGAGCAGCAGCCGCGGCGGCATCGGCCGCCGGATGCGCCACCTGAAGCTGCGGGGCCGCGCCGTGGCGGCCACCGGCGGTGGCGGAGGCAGTCCCAGCAGCTCCGCGGCCGTGCCGCTGGTGGCCGAGGGCGAGTACGCCGTGCCGCCGCCGATCGGGGACGGCACGGCGCGGCGCGTACCCTCCACCTTCCGGCCGTCCGCCACCGCCAAGCTGTACGCCTCGCCGACCGAGCTCAAGTCGCTGGCGTTCCACGACGGCCAGGCGACGCTGCGCCGCCGCATGCAGCAGCAGCAGCGGTCACGCAGCGTGCCGCCGGCGGCGCGTGGCGCGGAGCAGCCGGACCAGCCGGCCACGCCGCCCTCCGAGGAGACGACGCCCACCAACCCGGCGCCGCCGGGAGACGTGTACGCGCGGCCGCTGCGCCGCTCGACGTCCCAGCCGGCTGACGAGGACCTGCCGCCGCCGCCGCCGGCCATGCTCAGGCCGCCGCCGTCCCCGCGGAGCTCGCACCCCCCGCCGGCCCCGCCACCGGCCGCCTTCGTCACGGAACCGGCGATTCCCGCTCCGCCTCCGTCCGGCGGCTCCAACCTGCAGGCACTGCTGGCCAAGAAGGTGGCGGAACGGCGGCGGAGGCTGAGTCAGGGAGACGTCCGCGGCGGGCCTGCCGGAGAGGCGGCACCACCGCCAGAGTACGCCCCCGCCATCCCCGCCGCCCCCGCCCCCGCCCCCGCCCCGGCCGCCGCTGGTGACGCGCCGGCCGCCCCGGCAGCAGGAGCTCGTGTGGAGCAGGTGACGCGGATACAAGTCGGCAAGAAACAGCTGCCGTCCGGCATCCCCAGTCCGACCAAGACGGTGCCGCAGGGCATGACCAAGTCACACACCATCGCCAGTCTGAGCGGGGACGACCTGCGCTCGGCGCGGGCCAGGCTGCGCAGCGCCAAGCAGCAGTCGCCGAGCCCGGCCAAGCTGGCGCCGCGCGAGCCGGAGGAGGCCGACAACTCGTCCTCGGGCGTCAGCTCCGACCAGGACCAGGCGCAGCCCAAGTACGTGACGTTCATCCCGACCGAGGGCGGCTCGTACACGCGTCGCCGGGAGGATAGTGACGAGTCGGAGAGCTCCGACGACACCAGCGACCGCACCTGGATCCTCAGCTCGGAGCGCACCAGACAGCCGGGGAAGCAGCAGCCGGCCCGCGCCGGCTCGGCAGAGCCGAGAAAGTCGAGCAGCATACCGTGTCTGTCGTCGGCGCGCGGCCGGACACCGCCGGCCACCACACCGCCGTCCAGTCTCAGCGCCAAGAGCGGCGCCGCCAAGCCGGTGTCTATCACGGTGCCGGGCGGGCGGCCGGCGCGCGACGGACGCCAGCTGCGCTTCGGCGGCACCACCACGGTGGTCATCACCAACGCCACCTCGCCCGAGTCTGAGGCGGAGCAGGACGCGGAGGTGGCCGAGTCTGAGCGTAGCATTGAGGACAGTCTGCGGGAGATCGAGCAGCACGTCAGCCAGCTGAGCGCCGGCGCGGCGGCGGCAGCGGCGGCGGCGCCGGCGCCGGTGGTGCCGCCCCCGCCCGGGTTTGACGGCGACGGCCTGCTGCTGGCGCCGCCCCCGGAGTTTAGCGACCCGGGCGCGGAGAAGGCGCCGGCGCCGCGACCGCCGCCCAAGCCGGCCGCCGAGCACCAGTCGCGGCTGGTGAAGCCCAAGACGCTGGCCCTGCGCAGTCGGTCTCCGGCCTCCCCGGGCGCCTCGTCTCCGGCGTCTCCCACGGCGCTGGCGTCTCCCACCGGCATCCCATCTCCGTTCGGCGTGACGTCTCCGCGCAGCTCCGGCATCCCGCGGCCGGGCGGCGTGCGCAGACCGTCCGTCGGCAGCCCCAGCAAGATCCCGTCCGTGGCCCGGCCCCGTCCGGCCTCTGGCGGCGCCTCCCACCTGCCGGGCCTCGCCACCGCCGGCGGAGCGCACGTTAAGAACCGGTTCCGCACGGTGTCTGTGGTGCAGTGGAGTGTGGAGGACACGAGTGACTGGCTCGAGAGCCTGTTCATGCCCGAGTACAAGGCGCGCTTCGCGGAGGCGGCCGTGGACGGAGCGGTGCTGCTCCAGCTGGACGGCCCGGCCCTGGCCGAGCTCGGCGTGAAGCGCATGGGGCACCGGCTGAACATTGAGAAGTCGCTGAAGCGGCAGACGGTGGCAGCGCGGGTCGGTATGGCCGGCCGGTAGGGCCGGCCCGCTGCTGCTCTGTGAGACTTGTCCGTCACCGCGTGTTTGTGTGTTTCTTGGGGAGACTCGTGAGTGTTGGCCGGGTCTCGCGTGGCCCGGACGCGCACCTTGCACCGAGCCCTGCGTCCGCGGCCAGCCGCTCCGCTCCCGCGTCTGGTGGGGCGCTACGCTCACTGTCCCGTCCACGACGCGTCGGCTGGCTCGCCGTCCCGGGTCTGGGGTCACTCCCGGGTCATCTGTGCTCGCCCCGCCCATCTGCGGGCAACTCTGCCGTGCCCCTGAACGGCAGGCGGACATGCGGGACTCGAGCTCACGTGACCAGGCGTCGTCCCCGGCGGAGGCGCTGCTCTGGCTCATATTCCGCCTGCTTTGTGGACATGTATTGAAAAGCATTATTCGACTTTGGCTGCTCACTGTGTGACTCGAGATGTTGCTTCTGTATGCGTTGGCCGATAGTGTGTGTGTGTGTGTGTGTGTGTGTGTGTGTGTTTGTGTGTGTGTGTGTGTGTGTGTGTGTGTGTGTGTGTGTGTGTGTGTGTGTGTGTGTGTGTGTGTGTGTGTGTGTGTGTGTGTGTGTGTGTGTGTGTGTGTGTGTGTGTGTGTGTGTGTGTGTGTGTGTGTGTGTGTGTGTGTGTGTGTGTGTGTGTGTGTGTGTGTGTGTGTGTGTGTGTGTGTGTGTGTGTGTGTGTGTGTGTGTGTGTGTGTGTGTGTGTGTGTGTGTGTGTGTGTGTGTGTGTGTGTGTGTGTGTGTGTGTGTGTGTGTGTGTGTGTGTGTGTGTGTGTGTGTGTGTGTGTGTGTGTGTGTGTGTGTGTGTGTGTGTGTGTGTGTGTGTGTGTGTGTGTGTGTGTGTGTGTGTGTGTGTGTGTGTGTGTGTGTGTGTGTGTGTGTGTGTGTGTGTGTGTGTGTGTGTGTGTGTGTGTGTGTGTGTGTGTGTGTGTGTGTGTGTGTGTGTGTGTGTGTGTGTGTGTGTGTGTGTGTGTGTGTGTGTGTGTGTGTGTGTGTGTGTGTGTGTGTGTGTGTGTGTGTGTGTGTGTGTGTGTGTGTGTGTGTGTGTGTGTGTGTGTGTGTGTGTGTGTGTGTGTGTGTGTGTGTGTGTGTGTGTGTGTGTGTGTGTGTGTGTGTGTGTGTGTGTGTGTGTGTGTGTGTGTGTGTGTGTGTGTGTGTGTGTGTGTGTGTGTGTGTGTGTGTGTGTGTGTGTGTGTGTGTGTGTGTGTGTGTGTGTGTGTGTGTGTGTGTGTGTGTGTGTGTGTGTGTGTGTGTGTGTGTGTGTGTGTGTGTGTGTGTGTGTGTGTGTGTGTGTGTGTGTGTGTGTGTGTGTGTGTGTGTGTGTGTGTGTGTGTGTGTGTGTGTGTGTGTGTGTGTGTGTGTGTGTGTGTGTGTGTGTGTGTGTGTGAGAGAGAGAAATGTGCGCAGTGCGAGGAGTCGGTTTTGACCCATGGGTTGTTTAATGGGCACCACATTGAGTGCAGGTATGTTGTCATCCTTCTCAACGATGGCAATATAACGTCGGCGAATGTTGACTGGTCGTATTATGATTTCGTCTAAAGCAGAGCAGCAGCTTTAATTGTGCCAATATTGCGTGACTAAATCAATGCTACCGTCGTATGACGCATATTTGTACAAGTACACTGTCCATGTGAGAGTTCCAGCTATAATTTATATACCCTTAGTTCATACTTATGTGCAGCCTAGGCATTTATGTTAGAACTCTAAGATATGTTAGCTAGACGTGTTCGATCCCACGTTCTCCAGTGCTTCCCAGCTGAAAAAAATTGCCGGTTCATTCTGTGCGGCACGACCTGCTGCCTGGGGCGGGGCAGGGGAGGGGTACGCAGGACGCGGGCGTCATTGTGCCAACACTGTCAGCCATTGTGATTGCTATTGTGAAACTGCACCGGGATTTGGTCAGCGTGTTTGTATGAATTTATTTTGTAAATAACCATCATTCAATTAAAGACATCTAGATCAATAACGGTTTTTATGGAACGTGTCGCTGGTGAAGTGAACGTTGGAAGAGAGCTGGTGTGAAAGTCTGAACAAAAGTTGACAGAGAGTCGTGGTCATGAGAGACGTGCGAGATTCTCACACAGTGCGCTTCAGAAGATGGAGATACGCGACCTGAGTTCGACGGTGCTGTCTGCCATTCGCTGCACTCACACTGCCAAGTGCCAACCTTTATTTTACTTGAATACAAACAGTGGCGGCAATAAAGTCCAGATATCATTCAATACATTGGCCATGATAACCTTCCCATCCCCGAGAAGTACGCAAGAAGTGCCTGTGTATAGAAGCAGGGACGTCGCCACCTTGGAGGCGGGCACCCCAGGATCGCTCCGGCCGGAGTCAGGAGAGTCCGGCCTCCCAGAGTCGCAGGATTTTCACATTAGCCCTATGGGAGTAGGGCTGTCAAACACCTGGGCCCTGGCGGGTACCCCACTCAAAAAAATTGTGGCGACGCCCCTGCGGCCTGCATAGAAGTGAAAGTAAAACAGTATACAATATGAGCGCAGGCAGACTTAACTTTTGCCGAAAATGTCATTATGGGACCGAAAAGCAATTTTGTACCAAGAGCTTGAAAGATTGCTGCATTTTTTTTTAAAACATCCCGCATTCGTTTTGGCATTATCACAAAAATGGAAGCCCAGGTGGAAGCAATCGCTTTGCTGTTTTTTTGTGTGTGGCGTTTGTAGCACGTGTATTTGAGTTTGTGGCAGCCGGTAGCACGTGGGGCATTATTCCCAACCCCCTATAACATTATTCCCAAGGTACTTTAATTTATTATTCCCAGGGCACTATACACTATTATTCCAATGCGTTGAAAAGAGTGATGATTGCTGAGTGAAGTGGGGGGGGGGGGGGGGGGGGGGGTTGAGAGCGTGGAATTTGTGTTTGTGAACTTGCATGTGAGCTATTGTGTCTCTTGGAGCATGTGCAAACCCAAGTTTATGGCGGATCTGCCCAAACTGTGCAACGTCGGCGTACACTGCAGCTAAAGTAAGTAAACCACATGTTACTGTGCGAACGCTCAATACATTCTCGTCCATCGCCAGGGGCGGATCCAGGGGGGACAAAGGGGCCATGTCCCCCAGGGGTGTAGCTTCTCCATAACTTTTTTTTTGGGGGGGGGGGGGGCTGAGCTGGGAAAAATCGCTTAAAGTACCATCAAAATCAACAAAAATACAGATTTCTCCCCGGATTTGACCCACTTCTTCGTCCAAGTTGGGGGACTGAAACCCCCTCAACTGAATAGGATCCTACACCCCTGATGCCCCCCAAACTCCAAAGGTCCTGATACTATGATTGCCCCCCCCCAACAACAACAAAAAAACTGCCTGACAGTGGCTGACGGCGCCCCCCCCCCCCCCGGTCAACTTTTCGCTGACGACTTCCCAGTAAACATGCCGACGTCGACATCTCGGCACGGAAAGCAACTCGGCATGCCGACATCGGTCCGACATCGGTCCGACGTCGGACCGACGTCGGCAGATGTCGACATATGTTGGCTTTCTTAGCAAACGTTCATAAGTTACTTCAAAGTTTGAAGAAAGTACAATTTGTACCATACATGTTGAGATAATTGGCAAACTGATGATTTTGTATACGAAAAAAAAGTTCATCTAAAAAGCCATGATATTTTTAATGTTGAACAGTTTTTACGAACACGTCAACAATATTGCGTAAACGACCGTTCGCCGCCATGGTGGTCGTGCTACATTACTTTTTTAAAGCGCGTTTTGAAGGTGCATAGGCATACAAGATCTATTCGAATTTGTTATCTGTGCAGACAAGAAGATTATTGGTTACAAATGTGACAAGGTAACGGGACGTTCAGAGCAACAAACGTTCCTGAACCTCATTCTATGGAAGTAGGGACGAATAACTATGCGCACATATATATTGGACGTATGCGTTATTCCACGTTCCTTTATTGTTAACGCATGTTATGTAACAATTTAATATTATTATCCATTACAGTGTAGTAATTAATACCGCGCTCTAGCGCTTGACGGTCGGTGTCGCAGCGACCGGCTATGACCGGGCGAGGTCACCGGATCAGCACCCGCGGCGCTGGGCCGGCCGAACGCAGCGGAATCGGCCGGCCGGAGCGGGGCAGTCAGGCTCGGCAAAGCATCTCGAGCCGACGTCGGCCCGATGTCGGCATGCCGAGCCGGCCTTCGTCGGTCGTCGTCAATGTGTGCCGAGCTGCTTTCCGTGCTGAGATGCCGACGTCGGCTGGACCTCGGCTGGACCTCGGCATATGCGGACTTCCAACCGACGTGTAGCCGACGTCGGGCCGACAGCGGGCCGACGTCCAGCCGACGTCGGCATGTTTACTGGGTTGCTACCCCTCTTCCCCCGGTCAACAACTCTTTTCGCTGACGGCTGACGTCCCGCTACCCCCTCTCCCCCCGCTCAACAACTTTTTGGAAATACGCCACTGGATTTGCCCCCCCCCCCCAAAAAAAAACACGGCTAGATCCGCCCTCGTCCATCGCTAATCAGTGTCGTCGCTACACGTTGTATGATGTATCCCACAAAATACCGGATGACCTGTGGGTAATCCTGAACTAATTCTGTCGTGAATTAAAACTCACAGCGGCGGGTCCGCGTCAACTTCCAACCAACGCGGGCGCCGGTAATTGTAATGTGAATCAAAGCTGTATGCACGTGAATGGAGAGGTGGAGGGGCGGGTCCCTACCCATCCCGGGCGGGTACTCGCCCCTCTCCATCGACCAGCAGGCATTACCGCGTCATGTTTTAGGTCAGGCCAATGTTGAGGTCAAAATGAGAAGAGATCACCATTACCATTAGTGGTGCCAGTTTCAGAAAATATGTGTCCAATGTCCGACCGATGTCCAAGACCATGGTCTGCTGTCCGTTCGAAACTGTCCGAAAATCATTGTTTGTCCGAAATTTGTTCGAAAGCAGAAAAGTGTTTGATATGGAAATGAATTACCTGTGGCACTTTTAAAAAAAGTAACAAGTGATTTTCGCGACAAACCATCCTTGGGCATTGGATGTCCGAAAATGTCCAAAGAAATATGCTTATGTCCGTCCGAAAACCGAATCGGTCTTCGGACAAATTCGGAATTCCGAAAATGATTGTACCGATTGGCACCACTAGTCACCATAGGTCAAATTTAGGCAATGCAGGGTGTTTTGAATAGAACGTCCACTTGGACCTTCTCACTTTATCTATCGAAATCTATACAACTGCCAGGCGGGCACGCGGTACAGGCAGCGGTGTTTCCACACTGCAAGCTTGTTTTGGGGTGCGTTCGGAAGGCGCAAAAATTCGCGAAATATTTCGCGAAATTTATCATGGTCGTTCGGTAGGAATTTCGCGAAAAATTCGCCGTGTTCGCCGTATGTGCGTCATTTAGGTATCTAAAGAATTATTTCATAACAATTATCTTTGGTTGGCAGCAATTATTTTGAGAGAGACTACTATTACTGTTGATCACAGATGACACAACAAATCAAGAATAAAAAAACATCACCATTGGCCATTGTCATCACCACCACTATAAGCAATTACATATACAATTAATTATGAATAGGTCCACAAGTAGACATGATATGCATCTGGAAGCATGCCACATATTACAACACAGTTACCAATTATGCAAATCACATATTTCCATCTATATCGGTGATTCTACACTTACCCCATCTCCTCAACGTGGGCCGCCATCTTTGCAACCACCGCCGTGACATGCTCCGGCGATTCCACGTTATTTCGCGAAATCCCGCGCGATATCCCTCGTTTCGTGCTCTCCGAACGGCCAATCGCAAAAAGATTTCGCGAAATGCGTGGGAGAATGGCCCTTCCGAACGCACTCATAGTCTCAGTCTGCAGACCATTTTCTGCAGCTTCCCATTACGAGCGTTCGGGGTCACTGTCAATGCGTCATTGTCACCGCTGTCAGCTACGCACAGCGTGACTGATGTCTTCCTGCACGCACACTGCCGGCCCGGAAACACCGTCCCCGCCGCCGCCGGAGGGGGGGGGGGGGGGGGAGGGTCTGGACAGCCCCCCCCACGTAGTATTGATCTGACAGTGCAGTGACGTTGATTGACATCGCGCCGGCCTAAGCCATCATCATCATCATCATAGACGTAGGAGCGGGGGGGGGGGGGGGGGGCAGGGGAGCAGCCGCCCCCCCAACATTTTTGATTTTAACATTACGCCTATGGGCGTTGCATGGAAATAATCGACTTCAGAATGCCTCCTGCCCCCCAACTTGAATATAGTTCCTACGCCCCTGATCATCATAATTATTTTTGTGTTATTATTATTATCACTAGTCTCGACCTGCAGGCTGCAACCAGGGTATGGAATAGACGAATCCAGGGTGGACCAATCCAATCAAGTCCAATCGATCTAGGTTCGGATCCAAACAAAATCCATGTTTTTCAACGTTGATTCGATGCATTCTAATGACCGGTTCGGACTCATTCCTGTTCTGTCTGTAACATCCCATATGACAACGCATTACGCAATGCGACAATATCCACGGTAGATAAACAATATCCCGCTATCGTGCTGTATGGCACCTTCATGCACCGGGGGAGTTTCCTATTGGAATGGTGGGGGGCCACTGCCTCACCAACGTTGTAATTTTCCCCCACCAACTGTTGTCAGATTCGAAAGTTTTCTGGCTTTGAATGTTCATTTTACTGTTCCCCTCAACCAAGCAAAACAACCAACCAATAGGTAGGTATGCTATTTTTCCCTCTCCACCTATGCCTTCACTCAGCGGTGGTCTTCTGTGTATCAATGAAGCAATTTTGTCGAAAAATAGAGATATAGCGAATTTAGTGACGTCACTACACACGAGTTTTAACTTCACTGAAATGAGGCCAGGTAGTAAACTGACTATCACGATCGAGTGATGCGTGTAAAATAGTCAATTGAACATGTGTCGCATGGCTTTCGTATATTTTTTGCGCATAGTGACCTTTTGTGACCTGACCTTGACCTTTGCTAAAATTCTCACTTTTGCTCACGCGGGATGTCCATTTTACCTTTAAGAGCACTAAGAGCCATTATCAGTTTAACTAAGAGCCATTTATCAGTTTAAGGGTGAAAACTGATAATGGTTGCAATCGAAGACTTTGGATGGAAAGTATGGCCCATACACTCAAATACCTCGATTTTGACCTTTGACCTTACCGTGACCTGATATTTAACCTCAATAAAAAACAATATAGCATGATTTAAATGCGTCTTATTGAGAGCTTTTGAATGCCTTCTTGCGCGTCTCGCTGCGCTCATTGCTTCGAAAGATAACCAAGGGCCGATATCCCCCCTCCCCCCCCCCCGGTCAATGGCGTTCGAAATTTACGCCATTGACTGGGCAATACCACTATTGTGGTATTGCCAGCATTTCATGCGGGGACAAACTTTATCCTCCATATTGCTAGGGTTGTTTGAATACGCTCAAAGATTCTTTGGAAATATCAAAAACGGTCTCGCGGAGCGCCGCCATTTTTATTTCTACCGGGCATCGTATTATTGATTCTTTGCGCACCTTTTCTGATTTTGTTTTACCCGGGAGCATTCTAAGTCGCGGTTCTATACATACAGCCGTTACCTGAGGTAGAACTGACCTATAGGTCAGGTGAAGCGGACCCATCTCCAATAAAGTTCAAGCTAGACGGTAATGGGAGGTAAGACGGCCACCCCTCTATGCACAAACATATACTATAGCTACGACACGCAAAACGGTGTCCTACGACTATATTTCCCTCCAGAACTTGTAATGTCCGTTTCTAACGCTGTCACTCTACTGTCGAAAAACTCCAGTGACCAGTCATGACTCATGTTCATGGGTACGTGGGGAAATTTCACGCGCATCACGCAGCACTGAGACTACTTACATGCCCAAACTCAAATCGGCGCTAAAATACGTCTTCCAAATCTCTGAGCTGTCTTGACCGACGTTCCAAATCAATGCCTCCAGATCGCAAGAGAAAGAAACAACTCAAAACTTCACTTAGGAGAGAAGCATTGCTTCGCCGATATTCCCCCAGGTTTCGTCGTGCGACGTGACGAAGGTGGTTTTAGGTAGTCTACGGTTCATAAAACTAAACACATTATCAGAAGCTTGGTTTTCCATGAATCACTGCGAATGAAACCTATATGTTTCAGGTACCTAATCTGAGGCCAGAGACGAGGGCGGATAAAAAAGGCAAACAATTGGTTTTGGGAGCAAATCCCCAAGTCTCACACCGGATTTCGCCTATTTATACATGAAGAGATGATTTAAAACAAACGTTTCTTAGTAAAAGCTGTTTAGATTTTCTTTTGAAATAGGAAATGTGTCAATTTGTTTGCCGATTTCAGGCGGTGTGGGAGGCTTGGCCGCTTTGCCCCCTCTTGTAATCCGCCAGCGGCCAAACACATTGGGGGGGGGGGGGCTGGGCTAGGGTAAACATGGGGGGAAGGGTACCATGGGGGGGGGGCTATCTATCTATCTATCTATCTATCTATCTATCTATCTATCTATCTATCTATCTATCTATCTATCTATCTATCTATCTATCTATCTATCTATCTATCTATCTATCTATCTATCTATCTCTATCTCTATCTCTATCTCTATCTCTATCTCTATCTCTATCTCTATCTCTATCTCTATCTCTATCTCTATCTCTATCTCTATCTCTATCTCTATCTCTATCTCTATCTCTATCTCTATCTCTATCTCTATCTCTATCTCTATCTCTATCTCTATCTCTATCTCTATCTCTATCTCTATCTCTATCTCTATCTCTATCTCTATCTCTATCTCTATCTCTATCTCTATCTCTATCTCTATCTCTATCTCTATCTCTATCTCTATCTCTATCTCTATCTCTATCTCTATCTCTATCTCTATCTCTATCTCTATCTCTATCTCTATCTCTATCTCTATCTCTATCTCTATCTCTATCTCTATCTCTATCTCTATCTCTATCTCTATCTCTATCTCTATCTCTATCTCTATCTCTATCTCTATCTCTATCTCTATCTCTATCTCTATCTCTATCTCTATCTCTATCTCTATCTCTATCTCTATCTCTATCTCTATCTCTATCTCTATCTCTATCTCTATCTCTATCTCTATCTCTATCTCTATCTCTATCTCTATCTCTATCTCTATCTCTATCTCTATCTCTATCTCTATCTCTATCTCTATCTCTATCTCTATCTCTATCTCTATCTCTATCTCTATCTCTATCTCTATCTCTATCTCTATCTCTATCTCTATCTCTATCTCTATCTCTATCTCTATCTCTATCTCTATCTCTATCTCTATCTCTATCTCTATCTCTATCTCTATCTCTATCTCTATCTCTATCTCTATCTCTATCTCTATCTCTATCTCTATCTCTATCTCTATCTCTATCTCTATCTCTATCTCTATCTCTATCTCTATCTCTATCTCTATCTCTATCTCTATCTCTATCTCTATCTCTATCTCTATCTCTATCTCTATCTCTATCTCTATCTCTATCTCTATCTCTATCTCTATCTCTATCTCTATCTCTATCTCTATCTCTATCTCTATCTCTATCTCTATCTCTATCTCTATCTCTATCTCTATCTCTATCTCTATCTCTATCTCTATCTCTATCTCTATCTCTATCTCTATCTCTATCTCTATCTCTATCTCTATCTCTATCTCTATCTCTATCTCTATCTCTATCTCTATCTCTATCTCTATCTCTATCTCTATCTCTATCTCTATCTCTATCTCTATCTCTATCTCTATCTCTATCTCTATCTCTATCTCTATCTCTATCTCTATCTCTATCTCTATCTCTATCTCTATCTCTATCTCTATCTCTATCTCTATCTCTATCTCTATCTCTATCTCTATCTCTATCTCTATCTCTATCTCTATCTCTATCTCTATCTCTATCTCTATCTCTATCTCTATCTCTATCTCTATCTCTATCTCTATCTCTATCTCTATCTCTATCTCTATCTCTATCTCTATCTCTATCTCTATCTCTATCTCTATCTCTATCTCTATCTCTATCTCTATCTCTATCTCTATCTCTATCTCTATCTCTATCTCTATCTCTATCTCTATCTCTATCTCTATCTCTATCTCTATCTCTATCTCTATCTCTATCTCTATCTCTATCTCTATCTCTATCTCTATCTCTATCTCTATCTCTATCTCTATCTCTATCTCTATCTCTATCTCTATCTCTCTCTCTCTCTCTCTATCTCTATCTCTATCTCTATCTCTATCTCTATCTCTATCTCTATCTCTATCTCTATCTCTATCTCTATCTCTATCTCTATCTCTATCTCTATCTCTATCTCTATCTCTATCTCTATCTCTATCTCTATCTCTATCTCTATCTCTATCTCTATCTCTATCTCTATCTCTATCTCTATCTCTATCTCTATCTCTATCTCTATCTCTATCTCTATCTCTATCTCTATCTCTATCTCTATCTCTATCTCTATCTCTATCTCTATCTCTATCTCTATCTCTATCTCTATCTCTATCTCTATCTCTATCTCTATCTCTATCTCTATCTCTATCGCTATCTCTATCTCTATCTCTATCTCTATCTCTATATCTATCTCTATCTCTATCTCTATCTCTATCTCTATCTCTATCTCTATCTCTATCTCTATCTCTATCTCTATCTCTATCTCTATCTCTATCTCTATCTCTATCTCTATCTCTATCTCTATCTCTATCTCTATCTCTATCTCTATCTCTATCTCTATCTCTATCTCTATCTCTATCTCTATCTCTATCTCTATCTCTATCTCTATCTCTATCTCTATCTCTATCTCTATCTCTATCTCTATCTCTATCTCTATCTCTATCTCTATCTCTATCTCTATCTCTATCTCTATCTCTATCTCTATCTCTATCTCTATCTCTATCTCTATCTCTATCTGTCTGTCTGTCTGTCTGTCTGTCTGTCTGTCTGTCTGTCTGTCTGTCTGTCTGTCTGTCTGTCTGTCTGTCTGTCTGTCTGTCTGTCTGTCTGTCTGTCTGTCTGTCTGTCTGTCTGTCTGTCTGTCTGTCTGTCTGTCTGTCTGTCTGTCTGTCTGTCTGTCGGTCTGTCGGTCTTTCGGTCTGTCGGTCTGTCGGTCTGTCGGTCTGTCGGTCTGTCGGTCTGTCGGTCTGTCGGTCTGTCGGTCTGTCGGTCTGTCGGTCTGTCGGTCTGTCGGTCTGTCGGTCTGTCGGTCTGTCGGTCTGTCGGTCTGTCGGTTGTCGGTCTGTCGGTCTGTCGGTCTGTCGGTCTGTCGGTCTGTCGGTCTGTCGGTCTGTCGGTCTGTCGGTCTGTCGGTCTGTCGGTCTGTCGGTCTGTCGGTCTGTCGGTCTGTCGGTCTGTCGGTCTGTCGGTCTGTCGGTCTGTCGGTCTGTCGGTCTGTCGGTCTGTCGGTCTGTCGGTCTGTCGGTCCTGTCCGTCTGTCGGTCTGTCGGTCTGTCGGTCTGTCGGTCTGTCGGTCTGTCGGTCTGTCGGTCTGTCGGTCTGTCGGTCTGTCGGTCTGTCGGTCTGTCGGTCTGTCGGTCTGTCGGTCTGTCGGTCTGTCGGTCTGTCGTCTGTCGGTCTGTCGGTCTGTCGTCTGTCGGTCTGTCGGTCTGTCGGTCTGTCGGTCTGTCGGTCTGTCGGTCTGTCGGTCTGTCGTCTGTCGGTCTGTCGGTCTGTCGGTCCTGTCGGTCTGTCGGGTCTGTCGGTCTGTCGGTCTGTCGGTCTGTCGTCTGTCGGTCTGTCGGTCTGTCGTCTGTCGGTCTGTCGGTCTGTCGGTCTGTCGGTCTGTCGGTCTGTCGGTCTCTGTCGGTCTGTCGGTCTGTCGGTCTGTCGGTCTGTCGGTCTGTCGGTCTGTCGGTCTGTCGGTCTGTCGGTCTGTCGGTCTGTCGGTCTGTCGGTCTGTCGTCTGTCGGTCTGTCGTCTGTCGGTCTGTCGGTCTGTCCGGTCTGTCGGTCTGTCGGTCTGTCGGTCTGTCGGTCTGTCGTCTGTCGGTCTGTCGGTCTGTCGGTCTGTCGGTCTGTCGGTCTGTCCGGTCGGTCTGTCGGTCTGTCGGTCTGTCGGTCTGTCGGTCTGTCGGTCTGTCGGTCTGTCGGTCTGTCGGTCTGTCGGTCTGTCGGTCTGTCGGTCTGTCGGTCTGTCGGTCTGTCGGTCTGTCCGGTCTGTCGGTCTGTCGGTCTGTCGGTCTGTCGGGTCTGTCGGTCTGTCGGTCTGTCGGTCTGTCGGTCTGTCGGTCTGTCGCGTCTGTCGGTCTGTCGGTCTGTCCGGTCTGTCGGTCTGTCGGTCTGTCGGTCTATCGGTCTTCGGAATTCTGTCCGCGTGCGGACAGAATTCGCCCGGCGCAGCTTAGTGTACCGAGCCACGAGCGCCTGAACGACCTTACGCTGGAGGCTAGGCGATAGTCAATCGTGAATTTTACCGTAGATTGCGATCGGTGTCTGCGGCTGGGAGCGGCCTATGTTGCCACCTGCCACTCTTTTTGTCGCGTGTTCTGTTTACCGTGTGTATTTTTCATCACTGTATGTTTTACTGTTTTTATTCTATTGTGTATTATTAATGTAATGACGTGGATTCCACAAAAGCCATATTATGGAGGTTCCGAAATACATATCTGTATCTGTATCTGTGTCGTCTGTCGGTCTGTCGGTCTGTCGGTCTGTCGGTCTGTCGGTCTGTCGGTCTGTCGGTCTGTCGGTCTGTCGGTCTGTCGGTCTGTCGGTCTGTCGGTCTGTCGGTCCTGTCGGTCTGTCGGTCTGTCGGTCTGTCGTCTGTCGGTCTGTCGTCTGTCGGTCTGTCGGTCTGTCGGTCTGTCGCTGTCGGTCTGTCGGTCTGTCGGTCTCGTCCGGTCTGTCGTCGGTCTGTCGGTCTGTCGGTCTGTCGTCTGTCGGTCTGTCGGTCTGTCGGTCTGTCG